>JANHGO010007000.1:0-20619 GCA_024606505.1 Aquila spilogaster
GATTTCAGAGTGGAAACCATAAGCTTCTTGCTTGTACAACTGCATTCCAAGGTTAGTCTGAATAGCTGAGATAATGAATTTGGTCTTTGTGCGTTCTTAAATAGATAGCTTTTCACATATGTGATTTTTGGTACAATTGGACGCTTTCCTTGGGAGTTGCCTGGTTCCAGGCTGCACAGTTTCTGCTTTGTTCTGCACCTCCATGTCTTCGACAAGAATAACTTAACCAGATTTCAGTACAGGAATTGTGGGCTGCTAAAGGACATATTGTGTTACTGCTTAATGCTGTATAAGTTGATCAGCGGGTAATATAAAGCCTGTGTTTTAGCTGTTTTATGATGAAAATATTATTTCGGCAGAATATATGTTAAAGTCATCGAACAATGATCTTATTTTCAGGATGATGGCATAAGGCATTTTCCACACACCATAAATTACTGGATTTGCTCATTTTGTTATTGTAGGCTTCTAAAATAAAGCTATTTTTAACCTTTTCTAAGCAATTGTGCAATTTCTTTCAACTGAAAAGAATCTTCTTTTTCCCTTTCTTTTAGGACCAGCAGAGGTTCCCATGATGTCACCTAATGGATCCATTCCCCCTATTCATGTGCCTCCCGGTTATATCTCACAGGTATGCTTTTGGAAGAGTCAGTATGTATATAGAAGCAATAGCATCGATCACATACAGAAGTCTTCTTGGCTGAAGTGTTGTTTAGAAATATGAATAAAATGAAAATTGTAATGTGTCGTTTTGTATTCATCTTTATTGGCAATGTGTACATGCATTTACACATATGAGCATATGTGTGCATCTTCTCACACTGTATGCAATGTATACCCATTTTTTTAACGCTACCAAAAGCTGTGTATATAGGTTGAGCCTATGTGTGCAACCTCTTTACCTGTCTACTTGGTGGGTGATGCGTTAAGCTCTAGTGTGACAGTTGTAAGGAGTAGGAGTAGGTAAAAGTGGAAGAAGGAGCTATAAAATACTCTTTTGGTCCTCAGCGTCGTCCCTGCAGAAACTCTATGACGTGTCAAGAACTGAGTGTTTTGTTTTGGTTTTGAGAAGGTTGTAATAGCGTAATAGCTGGATTTAGCTGTAATATTAGCGTAATAGCTGGATTTTTCTGTAAATAAGAACTTTGGATCACCTGATTGTTTAATTTTCCTTCCATCTCCTGCAAAGATTAGAGGCTTTCTCTAGTTAAAAAGAAAAAAGAAGTTAATTTGAGGCAGAGTAACAGCAAATGATACAATCTTCAGATTTATTGTATTAATTTCATTGAGATGTGTACTAGACCAAAAGTTTTGCTAAAAGCATACAAAGCATTTCAGATCTCACCAATGGATTAAATAAGAACTTCGCATGTGCACGTTTTGACTTCTTGTTAAGTAGAAAATGTATGATGTCCTGGAATCCCTTCTCCCTCCCCAGGAAATGTGAGCTTGTCTAATTCTGAAAAATTGTGGATGGCGTCATGCTTAAATCCCACAAAATACTGCAATCACTCTGTGGTATTTTAACTTCTCAACAAAATGGAAACATGCCCCAAGTACGGAGGCTGTTGTTAGCCCTCTGCCTCTTAAAAAGCCCAGCCTGAAGAACTAGGAGCAAGTACAGGAGGGACAGGGTGGGCTTTGAGATGTGTTTGCTCTTCATTTGAAATAACTTCAACGCCATTTTGTTATTAAACTGCTTATACATCTCATTTCCTGCACTAAGGTATGGGCTGGTGGTGGCTGAAATGCTTTGCCAAACAGGTGATCAAAGTCTTAGAGTTGTAACTTCGTTCAAACCTGGTTGCTCTTGTCTGCTTTTTGTGGATCAGCCTGATAATCCCACTGAAGAAGTTCTTGGGCTCTTAACCAATTAAAAAAAAAAAACCCAAAAACCTCTTCTGAAGATTTTCCGAGCAACGTGAAAGAAGCTATAAAGTCTTAGGAAAAAACGGTGTATGCAGTGCTTTTCAGCAGCACAATATGTGTTCTAGTTTGTGGAGAGCAACCCTTTTCCTTTCAGATTGCTTCATAGTAAACAACAGTTGAACGTGCGTAGTAGTCAAATGACTTCTGATTGTAATACATACTTCTGCCTAATTTGCTTTTGCTTGTGCTCTGTTGTCTTAAAGCTAAAAACTATTTTGTGGTAATCAGTAAGAGCACAACTTAAATTTAGAATGGCAAGGGAAAGGATTTGGGGCGTTCTGATGAGAACTTGAATAATGGAAATATGGAAAAGCATGACCATGAACTTGTTTGCTTAGGACTATTGGCCGAAGGCTGCTCTCGCTGAAGTAAATATGGAGTAATTCCACCGAGTTTGAGGAATTACTCATAAGTAATTGGACATGAAAGTTTGGCCTGAGCCTCCACGTTGCTTTTATTTACAGAGTTGTTGATACGCAATCTCTGCCGCAGCTATTTTAAGGCGAAGGGCCTGGTGGGGTGGCTGGAGCACGAGGCACACACGGTGCTGCTCAGCCATCCCTGGGCAGCAGGCTGCGCGGGGCCGTGTGAGCCGCACTGTACGCTCAACCGTGGCCCTGCAGTTTGATACGCATTGAATGCACGCAGACTTTGATGGAAATAAATCGTAACCTCTAGAAAGAGGGAAATCTTTAAATAACGTTTAAAGTGGTGGAAAATCCAACACATCCTCAGGGTTTTGTTTCTGGGTAAATTCTCTGCGCTGGGAGATGTTCTCTTCCAAATTAAATTTGTCTAGCACAAGTTTTTAGCCGCAGACTCTGTTTCTGTGTGGCCTACTGCTCACAGAGCTTTTCTTTGTATTTTGTGGGCTGCAACCAATCGATTCATCCTTTAGCAGAATGATCCTTCCCAACACTGAACGCCAGGAAGGCTCTGCAGGTCTCACACGGAGCAAGCCATAATGTTCTGAGCCTTTGCAGTCCATGAGTACTGGCCCTGAAGATCTGTATCGTGCTAGGTTTCAGATATCCTAATGTTTCTGCCAGCGTTACGGATGTTCTGATTCTAAGGTGTGAATGTAATACTGGTGTTTGTATGCAGTGGATGACAAAGATAGCGGTGCTAAACTTGTCAGGACTGGCGTGAGCTTGGATTGGCATCCTTAAAAAATGAAGTGAATAAATAAAATGTTAACATCCAAGTTCCTTGAAGATGAGCTCATTCTGTACTGTTTTCTGGTACAGATTGATTTATGAATGAAGTTTCAAATTAGTTTATAAAATTCCACAAGTGCTGGTCATGGTCCACCCAGTGGCCGTGCTCCAGCTATCCTTGCTGAATCTTGCACATCAGGTTTAAGTGAAGTAGGAGTAGGATTTTGAAATGGGATGTAAATATATTCCATGCTACCATGTCTATTCAGTAGACGCGTGTTACAGAATATGACAATGATTGTATTCCTTCAACTAAAACTTAACAAAATCCAGGTGCAGCTTATCTGTACAAAAAGAACGTCTGTCTTTTTTTCCTGCAAGTGAAGTATTAAATTTCAGTGGAGAAAAGCAAAGAGCATAGAGTAGTGATATGTGAATATGTGGATTATCTCAGATTGAGCTTTCATCGCTACAGTAGTTTATTTAATGCAAAACAAATAACATTTGAAAAAAAACGCTGTTCTCCAAACATGGCAACCAACAAAGAAGGCAGTTTTATTGTGTATGAGTAATGTTTATCCAAACTCTCCTGAAAGATGATGCACCTCACTTACTAATTAATCATCTTCAGATAACCACATAGAACTATGTGATAATAATACAGTTAGCGAAGTGGCATGCCAATTACACCAGCAAGCACAAAAAATAATAGCAAAAGACAATTTAACTAATAACTGCTTGAAAAGCGTGTACAAATGAAAATTGAGCTCTAGGTGCTGAACAACCAGAACTGTTTGTTTTCTGTAAATATAATCTGCTAAAATTAGTAATGACAACTACTTTTAATATTATGGTTTTATCTAGACACAGAGATTAGAGTTCCAGCATTGAATTGGAGGCCGTTTAGTAGACAGTGCATTCCTGACAAATTTATGGTCTTCACAACACACAGTTTCAAGCAGATCCAAAGAGTTGCAGATGTCTTCTTTAATTAGCAAAGTTTAACCCCTCTGCTAAGTTATGCTATTTATTTTACTATTTATTTATCAAAGCTAATTGACCCTGTCTTTGATAGATCGAAAAAGTGTCATCTCCCAGAATGATGCTACAGTTTATAAAACTGCAGGCTGTATGTATCTGGAGGTGTATGCAGTCTCAGCCAATCCTGGCTTTTTTTAGTTACCTGATGCCTGTAAAACCTAATACAACGCCAACTTCATGTTCTGTTAGGGACATGATATTTAAGTATTGTCTTCTGTCTCCAAAATTTACTTATCTATCTGTAAATCCTAGTTTAAGGAGGAAACGTTCTGTAGGGAAAGGAAATAAAGTGACTGTTTCGAGATCCCTTGTGTTTCTGCCTTCCTTTGGAACACATGCACATGAAGTAACAGGAATGCTGTAAGCCTAGAGAAAACAAAAGATATTACTCTCCGAACTTCTTGATGGAAGTCATTTGGAAGGTTGGCTCATCCCCTGGTTTCTGGCTTTTCTCGCACTGCTGATGTTCTGCAGTTTCAGCAGCAGTAGAATTTCATCAGGAAGGCTGTCAAAAGACTTGGAGGCTTCCTCCCTGCTCTTTAGAAGATAGCTCAGAAAGAGAAATCATAATAATTTTAGTGCTGGTTTACATGAGGTGTTGCTACAGAGCACAAGCTTTCTGCTAAGTCTGTATTTTAACATATTCCTCTTTCATCTAGAGCACAGAATCCAGATGTCATCTGATGTAGATACATGGATAAGGGCTTGAACCCATCAGGACTCTGAAATTGTCTCTGAGGCTTAGCCTGGTGAAAGCCAGGATGAAAACTTTACATGTCAAAATGTAGGAACTTGCTGTCTCAGTTAAGTAGTAATAGAAATCTAAGAGAGTTAAGTCTCAGCATTTTCATGTGCAGCCTTAAATAAGTCATTTTGGCTTTCAATTATGCTAACTGGAAAAAGGCTTTCCTCCAAGTTTCAGGGCAAATCTCAGACCTGATACAAGGATGAGGGATGTGGGGTTAGATAGCAGATAGCACATAGCCTGATAGCAGTGATGGCAGGCCTGAGAATGCAGCAGTCAGACTGATGTGCTGCTCTGTCTCCCAGGCTCAGCTGTCTTCTGAGGACTGGAGAGTCTTTGAAACTGAAAGCTAGCAGATGACAAATTGCTAGCTTAGGTTGTAAAATTAGAGTTTAGGAAAAGTACTTTAAGCTAAACAATTCCTATTCTGGTTATTCAGCGTAGCAAGCAACACATCTCTTAATGTAAAACATCAGTTACAAGTGACTGAATTACTTTCTATAGAAAATTTTCTTCTGTAAGGAAGCCAGCTCATCCATGTCCTCATCTGTGGTGTCAGCCCATAGCTTACAGGCGTAATTCACATAACCTTAGGGTGCAAGTGGTATGAGTTAAGAATTGGGTCAGCTAATGCTGGTTGAATTATACCCTGTATAAGTAGCTCAGATGATGCCTGAGATGTAGGCTTGTGCTTGCTGGAGCATTGCTGCTCACAGCTCCAGCACTGTGTGTGACAAGGGTCATCACCCTGCAGCAGGAACAGGAATAGTGGTGTGCTCGTGTCATGATCGCTTCTGCTCAGGGTATGTCAGCATAGACGCTTTTTTTGTGTGGTTTGGGCTAAGACCCCATGATGTTACTAGAGACATGGGAGTGCGGGAGAATCTTTAAGATTTCTTCTGCTGATGCTGATAGGGCATAAATGCCTTCGGTTAGTGGCAAACAGCTGAGAATAGCTGTATCTTGTGGCAGGCATCTAAAATTTTCCAGACCTCGTCTGCCAAACGCCTTGCCATGATGCATCTACATCAGTGCGTCAGGAAGCTTTGTTCTCTGTCCTTCTGTTTATGCTGCAAACGATGGGACTTTAAGCTGTGCCTTTCTACATTCACCTTTCTCATGCAAAACGTTCATCACAAGCATTATTTTTTCCCTTTGTTAGTTCAGAAGAACTAGTTTCTGACCAGCCAGTTTGTTGTCTGAAACTAAATTCTTGCGTGCTTTTCTACCTTAAACATTTCTACATTCAGAATTAAATGAATATTAATTGTTCAGTTGTATTTTTAAACTCCAGAGATGGCAGAAGTTTTTTGAATAAACTTCAAGAATAGCTTGGCTCGTAAGTCTGGACTGAAATTGGGCTGGCTGACTGTTCTCCAGAAATGTACTTTTTCCAGAGCTGTAAGCTGAAAACCATTTTTTTTTTCCAGCCTAAGCACATTTCCACCTTTCTACATCTGTTTTTACATGCTTTGACTCTGATCTTTGGGGCCAGGGTATGCATATTTGAGAGTTGATTTGCATGGACGTATAGATCAGCTCTGTAGCAGGAGAAAACTGCCGCCCTATGGTTTGCTTTTAACAGAGATACCTGCTGTGAACAGAGCAGTTCTTTTGAAAAAGGGTGTCAGCACAGCAGGTTCCTGCAGCTGACAGGTCTCTGTGCACACACAATAACAATGCCGGTTAATTTCCAGCTGTTACTAACTCTGTGCTCACTCAAATAGCACTGTCAAAATCAGTGGCAGAAATTTTATATGCAGAAGGTAAGATTGGTCTTAATGAGTACTCTTATTCTGGTGCTTTCAGTTCCTTTCTTAATTGCTTTACTCTATAAATACAGGGTATTTGTTTTGTCTCTTACCCACACAGTTATCGCTGGCAGTAGTTAGTCTCCCAGTGCTGAGTGTGGCTATCTGCATCTCCAAGAAAAGCCACATCACCACTATGTTTACCCGTGCCGATATTAATTTTAGAAATGTGTTTATGTGTAAACCTAAGGACCAACCATTTTTTAATGGGATAACGAACCATAAACAGTGCTGTTTTAGAACCGTGTTCAGTTCAGATGCTGCATAATGTGCCCCTGACCCTGCCTTCCCTTGCAGGTGATAGAAGACAACACCGGTGTCCGGAGGGTGGTGGTCACCCCACAGTCTCCAGAGTGTTACCCTCCCAGCTATCCTTCGGCCATCTCTCCGACCCATCACTTACCTCCGTACCTGACGCACCATCCTCATTTCATTCACAACTCTCATACGGCTTTTTATCCTCCTGTCACTGGACCTGGGGATATGCCACCACAGTTCTTCCCGCAGCATCATCTTCCACCTACACTATATGGAGAACAAGGTGAGTTGGAAGAAAGTGCTGGCATTTCTCACCTGTTCAGGTGTTAAGGGCCAGTGAAACCAAGAGTGGCAAATGAATTAGAGAACACAGATGGAGTGTCCTTCATTTACTGGAGCAAGAGATTGTCAACATGTCAGAGTGCAGCAGCACAGGACAATCCTATGATGCAACTCTAGGTTATAGAAGCAAACCCAAATTTAACTTAATTCATAAATACGGAGTGGGGGAAATTCTCATCCTGTGTTCCAAACTAGGGCTGTGAGTTGTGCTGATCATTCTTCATTGTCATGGTACAGCATTGTACAGAAAACCAAAAGACAAAATACTGGCTTGGGAATGGGGATGGATAAGGAGGGCTAGATCTGAGCAAGACTTGCCATAGATATTTCCAGTGGGAGAAACTGAGCACCGCTTCCTGTTGGCAGCAGTGTGCTTTCTGTCCCTCAGAAGCTTGGAACCACAGAGGTTTTCCAAGAAATAACAGGCATTTTCTGTTTGTTATTCTGGTTGAGTCTGGGCAGCAAAGTCACTGAAGAGCACTGCCTGGTACCAGAGGGTAACATGGCAACCCAAATCAGGTCATAAGTAACTGCCATAAAAGAAGTGAAGAGAGCATATTTCTGTCTGAACTATGCACTGTTGTGTCTGTTCCGTCCTGGAGAGAAATTTTTGTGTAACTCAAATAAATAATCAGCAAAGGTACTCAAGATACTTAACACGGAATTGAGGTCAGGATTCATGATTTTACCCCCAAATTACCCGGACTTAATGCACATTAAAGAATACTTTCAAGTCATATCACCAGAAATAAGACTTTTCTGGAGAGGGAAAGAAGAGACAGAAAGAGGTATCTAGTGATGCTTCTCTTTGAAGTTTCTGTTGACCAACAGACCATCTCCTAATGAGGAATGGACTTCACAGCTGACATTTAATTTCCTTATCCTGGGGGGAGGAAATGGAAAGTACGGGACACCAATAGGCCACTGCAGCTCATCAGATAAATAGGTGAGGAATGTTTCTCTTGAAAAGAGAACAGTGCAGTTTGTCAGATAGCTTAACTGAATGTTGCGTGCAAACATTGGAGTGTGTTAAGTAAACACAGGGGCTTTTAGCCGCTGGTTAAGTAGATGCTGAATAGTTCTGTAGCCTGGAGATAGCAAGAAGGCGGTTCAACTTAAAAAATAAACAAAAACAAACAGAAATTAAAAAATAAAATAAAAAAATCCTTGATTGCTTCAATAAAATGACCTATACCTGTGACACTGAAATAATTGAAGTGGTGAGTATTGGAGTATTATACTGATGAATATCAGTCTACTGTTTCTCATTTGTCCAAGGGCTTGTACTAGGAACAAAAATGGGGAAGAATCTGTTAGATTGCTTAATGAATTTATTAAGGCTTTTTCCAAAATATTTGTCTTGTTGGATTTTTCCTTGATATTTGGGCCCCAGACTGAAAAGGAGGGGAAAAAAACAATAACCCCCATTACTGTATTTTTTTTGTGCATACACCTTCATCCAGTGAGTTATGAATCTCAAACAGCAAGTGAGCATACTTAATATGATGCTGGAAAAAAAACATCAATCCTGCAGGAAAACTTCCTTAAAAGAAAAAAAATTTGGTTTGTTATAGAGATGATCTCAGGGAAAAATCTGGGATTTAATTTGGAGATGGTCAGGAATTTGGTTGGTGATTTTGTTCTGAGTTAACGTGAATGAATTCTTTCGTTTCAGAAATCATACCACTATATGGGATGTCCAGCTACATTACCAGGGAAGATCAGTACAGCAAACCACAGCACAAAAAACTCAAAGACAGGCAGATTGATCGCCAGAACCGCCTGAACAGTCCTCCTTCATCCATCTACAAAAGCCATATAGGCAGCTGCACGACTGTATATAATGGTTATGCAAAGAGCCACAATGGAGCAAGCAGTGGAAGTGGTGGGGGGGCACCAGGAGTGAAGAAGCCAGAGCGCAGAGCAAGAAGCAGCCCAAAGTCTAACGAACAAGAGCCACATGGTAAAGGCAGTTTTATTTATTTTAAATTTCTTTTTATTGCACCTTTCCAACTTACAACCCCCTGTATATGGATCTAGAAACTATGCCAAAAAACACTACCACCCACACATAAAGGCAGTGTTAATGCAGTGTGAACTTAAATATAAACATTGAGTTTGCTATACTGTATTTATTTTGTAAGCTGAACCCATTGCCTCCTATCTTTCATGACTGTTTCCTGGTAGCTGCAGCATTATTCTCTTTTTGTCTGTTAGAAGTGCATTTTGCAAGCAAGTTCTTGGTCTTTCCTTTTCAAATGGGCGTCTTGACATTTCAGTAATAGCTTGGGTACAATTGAGCTCTAACCAAGACCAGACTGCTAGGTGGTACTACTTTGCTCCTCTGGGTGAATGTGGCAAACTTACTAGAATGTTTTGAGATCGTTACTGAAAAACCAAGTTTACGTGAAGCTTCACTGGAAATACCAGTTAGATGAAACAGAGGAAATGTGACAAGTAATTGCTTAATCTTAGCAATTGGAATTCGTAGCCAGATCTGGCTACTTCTGAAATAATTTTCTTCAACATTTTTTTGAAGCTTATCATCAAAATATTCCAAGTCTGCAGTAAAACAGTAGGTCATTCATCTAATACGGTCTGTAGCTTACCACAAGCCATTCTGCACATAGCCAGTTCTACCTTAGGTTAGCTCAGTAATTTGTTTTAATAAATAATAACTTTCAGCCATTTTGTTCTCAATAGGTATCATTTTTTCATAAAGAAAAATGACTCAAGACTTGAGCTTTTCCACCTCAGTCTATTGGTGTATTCATACATGCATACTGATATGCAAACGTCTGCAGGAAGGTGGTCACTGAGGCTTTGTATTGACTCCTGCCGAACAAAACTCTTTATAAGCTTCTAATCATCTCTGCTACTGCTTATTTATCTTCTGTGTTTCTTCTTGATTTGTTTGGGGATTTATCAACACCTGACTTGTGGCCTTATGAGTAATTGGGGTGAGAGCTAGAAGCAGCTTAGTAGTAGATGATAATTTTGGTTTGTACTGCTATGGTGACAGTGTGTTCAGAATAACCGAGAAAAAGAATGTTGTAAGTAGCCAAGTATGAGAACTGCTTCAGCTTAGCTCTGTGTGTGTAGGTTCAAGTCTGCCACTAGTTAAAAATTTGATGACACTGTGTTGTTGCTTCCAAAATTGCAGAGTACCCTGGAAAAACTATAAAAGGTTCATCGTATATGAAGAATAGGGGTCTTGAGTTGGAAAGCCAGGCTTACAAAAACCTCTTGAGAGGCACGCAGGAATGTATGAATTAAGAGTAAAATGTAGAATTGTAGAGTGGCCGGGGTTGGAAGGAGCCTTTAAGATCACCCAATTCCAGCCCCTCTGCCATGGGCAGGGTTGAAAATTTGGAGTAAGATGAGGGAGAACTGAAAGCATTAGGTTCCTTTAACCAAATTTAACTGAGAGTTGGGTGTGTTTTATAGCATATTGATTCATATCGGGCTGGTGTGTGTGTGCAATGGCAGCTGGCAGGCTCATGGTGGGTCTTGAGTGTCAGAACGCCCTGGTGCCAGCTCGTGGCTTGGGCAGCAAGCTGCTGGCAGGAGGGGCTGTGAGATCCCTGCATGCTGCTGGAGCAGAAGCTTGCAGGTCTTAGGTGCAAACTAGCATGGGTCAGCAGCAGAACCACCACAGAAGGGCTGCAGCCCTGAGGGACCTTGGCTACAGTGAGGCTATTTCACAGTGCTGTAAGAACATCAGTGAAGAAAATGTTCATTACACAATGCAAGGACAACTTTTTCCAAATTTGGGGGCATGAGGTATTTAAGTTAACAACATATTTTTCTATCACAATACATGCAAATTGCTTATTCTGTGCACATAAGTAAGCGCTCAAGGAACGTTTTGCCTTGTGTTAATAACTTACTTCCTGCAGATATTGAAAGAATGGTTTTTTTTCCAGCACTTTTGGAAGCAATGGGGTGATAGCATCATCAGTAGTGCTAAAAGTGAGTTAAGTAAATGATGCTGGAGTACGTAAATGATGTGCGCTTCTTCTGGCCTTTTTCAGTGACAGCGCTGTATATTTCTTTTGGGAGGCAGAGTTGTAAATAAAGATTTCTGGCTTATGCTGGATACTGGAAACCTGCCATTGTAAGATTAAAAAAGGAAAGAAAACCAGCAGCTTATAATCAGAAAGTTAGCAGCTGACCTGTGTGTTTGTTGTGGTAGGATGGACGGTGTCTTGTACGGGCAGAGGACTTGGATGTCAGCTGTAGGGGTTCTGATTTGAAATCCATTCTGTAGCTTTACAGTAGGGCTGGTTTGAAGCTTGAATGGGAGTGGAGGGATCAGCTGTTTTTTGTGGGTTTTTTTTTCCATAGAGGAGCCTTGCCATGTAAAAAGAGCTGTAAGCGGAAATCCTGTCCCATTCAAGCTGTCCTTTATGAATTTCAGTCTGAGTCACTTCCTTCTCATGCATTCAGTGGTTCGCTCCTTGGTCATGGAAGGATCTACTCGTTTGAGAATCTTTGTGTGCGTGTGCAAACACTGTGGACAGATAAGCAGTTTTAAGTATTCTGATAGTGCTCTTGCCATTTGCTAATAAAAGGTTTCTTCCCTTCAAATCAGTTATTTATTTTTTTTAACCCTCATTGAAGTTTTAAGAACCTAAGATAGCCAGAAGCATCTTGCCGTGAATAGAAGTGCTGAAGTGCTCCTGCCTGCATTGCTGATGGACATTTCTCAGGAGATCTGACTACTGTGTGCTCATTTGTTTGAAAACTGACTTAGTAGGAGAGCTGTCCTAACTGTGGTGGTTTTACTTGGAAAATGTTTTGAAGGTACTAAACTCAGCAAAACAAGACCTCAGAACAGTCTTTCTGGCTACCGATCTCTTTTCTTGCTTCCTAATCTCTGCTGGTTACGGTTTTTTCAGCCCAGCTGCGAGGCTGCCATTTCCATCTAGAAAATCTCCCATTGCAGATCCCTCAGCAAGCTGCTGACATGAGTAAAGCTAGCAGGTATCATTAGCCTGGGCGGATGCTAGCATGAACTGCTATCAGCAAGCTGCTGGTACGTAATATTGAGTGAATGAATGACAACACAGGAAATAGAGCTGATGCTTCCTTGGTTCAACCCTATCCTGTTCTTCTTCTCATTTGTGACGTTTAAATATATTTAGAAAAAGGGTGTTCTTTTATTTTTGTTTTTTTTTTTTTTTCAATTGTATCAAGTTTGATGAATCCAGAGCCTGTGAGTTAAAGGGAAATGGAGATGTGATTCAGTGCAGACAGGAACCAGGCGAAGTTCCTCTACTTACTCATTCTGTATGGTGCCAATTCTTTTCCATTCTAGTCTTGAATCTGTTTTGCAAACCTGTTGGGCTGTCTGTGTATCTGTATCTGTGTGTTCCACAGATTTAAAAGCCTAGTTTCTTTACTTTTGGTCTTGTAAGTGCTGAAGTTGAGAAACACTGTGGCAATGTATGTAATGTTTATGTTCTCTTAGCCAAGAATTGATGTTTGTAGCCAGGAGCAGGGAGTGTAGGGATAGGACAAGGAGTAACAGTTTTAAATGAAAAGAGGGTAGATTGAGATTGGATACAAGGAAGAAATAATTTACTCTGTGGGTGGCTGGGTACTGGCACAGGTTTCCCCCAGAAGCTGTGGAGGTTCCCAAGGCCGGGTTGGATGGGGCTTTGAGCAACCTGATCTGGTGGGGGGTGTCCCTGCCCTTGGCAAGGGGTTGGAACTGGGTGGGTGTTAAGGTTCCTTCCAACCCATCTGTGATTCTATGAGGACCTTTATTAAACCAATACAGAAATATTCTGCAGACAAAATTTGTCATAAATGATTCTTCTGCAGACATTAAAAAAATACCCTTACATACGTGCCGCTTTCCCTGTTCCTTAAACGTACTGGATTGTATAAAATAAGGAGATTTAACAAGGTTGTCTCCTGAAAACAAACTGTCAAAAACAGCATAATGATTTCATTAGTGGCATAGAAAAAAACTCTCCCAAAGACTGGAGTACACTTGTCATGATATGTGAGTTTTAGCATTATACAGAGTAATGAAGTATGAAGCATAGTATTTACTGGAAGTGGAGACGTTTTGAATCTTGTGAGTACAGATCAGCGTTACATATGAAATCTTGGTAGTATTACTGTTCTTGCTGTTTTTTTATATTACCAGCAAATAATATTACTTGACTAAATTGTTTAGATTCCTATATAATTAGAAACATACAGCGTGTTGTGTGTGTGCTGGTTTTTTAAGTTTTAGTAAGTGAGAGGAAATAAACATGCATTAATTAGAGCACTTGTCTGAACTTGAGAAACCAGTTAATTTCTGACACCAGGGAATTTCCAATGTGATATTCTCGTGCCTCTACCTTACCTCCCACATAATTACAGAACTTATGTTCTTGTTTGGATTTATTTGCATACATGGGTACCTCTTAAATATTCTTTATCTTTCATATTTTTCTGCCCAGTTAATAGGGTGTGAAGTTGTTTGTACAGGAAGAAAGTGAAATGGGTGAGTTCCTAGTGGCTGAGTGTACCAACCAGCTCCATTTGCTGGGCCACACAGATTGTACACCAAAAAATACTTCAAGTAGTCGTCATGTAAACTGTCCACTTAAGCGAGCTCATATGGACTGATGAATGTACTAGAAAAGTTGACATTAAGTGGAGTTCAAGGAAAGTGCATTCCCACGTTTATGTCAATCCGTGTGCATGCAAGAATTTATCCAGACCAGGCTTAATTCATGGCTTTTCTTTAGCAAAAAGAATTGCTGAGATATTTGTCCAGTTTGACTGAGAAAGACACTATGTATTGAAGGAGAAAAACAAACCTTGGTTTCCTCTGCTGCCTTGAGATGTGACTTAAACCATGAGGTTTTTGTGGAGAAAGGTTAGAATGAAACATCCAAAGGAAACCAGTGATACTGAGGGTGAAGTCTGTGCTCACGTACTCCCTCCCTCAGCCATTGCTTTGCCCAGTTCCAAAACCAGCGTTGTCTTGCTTTAGGGCTGCCTATGGGTTGTTCCAGATAGCGTGTCTTACTCTGACCAACTCTTTCTTGGAAGTGCATTGTGTGCAAAATAATTTCCAGGAATTTACAAGCCTGTGGAATTTTGTCTGCGTGTGGACTGTTGGGAGCATGGAGGTGTCTTCTCACCATACCCGTACTGCAGGAACAAAACCAAAGTTTAGGGGAAGTGTGAGTGGCAGAGCACATTTTGTTCTGGCAAGAAAGCTGTTTTGTGCTTCCTTAGCACAGATTCCTGCAATTAGGTTGCAGGAAAGAAGAGATATTCGCACTCTATTTTTATGCACTTATCTGAGAAGATGAAAAGACCAGCTTCATAACTTAGGCATCAGAAGTTGTTGATAGGAGATTCTCTTCATTGTCTAAATAGGAGTGTTGCCTCTTAATATAACTTCACAGTGCTGTCCCATCTTGAATCTCACTACTCTTTAAGGTGAACATAAATATGTTTAAACGTGGTTTAATCTAAGCTTGTTGTAACTGAAAATACAAAACACTTTGTATCTGTGGACACCTTGATCTGGCATGGCTATAAGCTGCTATGAGTTGGTCTCCAGGGCTTCCACCACTCCAAGGCAGAGCTAGGGCAGGTGGCTCACCATGCCTCTGCTTACATTTGCAGTCTCATCAAAGAAGCTCAGAGAAAACAAACCTAACCTTAAACAAGCCATCCTGTTAAAAACACAGCTCAAAGTCTAGGAGAGCGTAGCACAACACCGTAAAGGGGAAAAATCTGGATCCAGGGCTCTCATTTAACCTTACTGGTTACTTAAACCTTTTATTGTTTTTCCCCCAAGGCTGTTTTTCACCATTCTGATTGACCCCTCTGGTCTCTCCTGTTATTTGTCCCATCTGCTTTCGTCCCTCCCTCGTCTCGTGTTTCCACCATGATCTCTGGCCGAGGGGAGCTGGATAAGCTATCTGCTCCATGATTTATCAGGAAGTTGGTGCTGGATGACGCAAGGCACAACCTCTTCCCCCAAAGGATCTTCATATTATCTCAAGAATTTGCAGCTTCTGCTGCCGCCGACGGTCAAATCCAGAAGACTGAAATCTGAGTCTGAGACTTTTTCCTAGGAGTTTACGTAATTTATAGATATCCAACCAAGAGGAAAAAAAACACATATCAAGACCATTTTCATCCTGTTTAAGTGCTCAGTAACTAAATCCCTGTGCTGGAGAGAAAAGTTACACAAAGGTCTCAGAGCTTCAGAGCAAGATAAACAGTGTATTCTCACCAGTTAGTAGGAGATAATGTGGACCACCGACAAAGGAAGGGAAACAAATTTCCCTTATTTGGAAATATCTGGGACATTGAGCCAGGAGGGAGAGGGTATTTATAGTGAAGAGGTAGAACATTTCCTCTCTCCAGAGTACAAAAAATAAAAACACCTAATAATTTAACGAACAATCCCTATTTGTATGCCCAGATGTTCTGAACAATGTCTGTTTGTATATTCATCTGGATTTACAAAGCTAATGAATTGAAATTTCATGTCCCACTGAAGTTAATGGGATTTGTTTACCCATCAGTGAGTTTCCTTTTCTGAGAACGGATGGAATTTGACGTCCAAAGTTCTGAGTATTGCAATTAAGAAGTGGATGAGCTTTCTGTTAGAATGGAGCACTCATTTCATTTTCTCCATGGTTTATCATAGAAGGCCTTGTCCTGAACCTTGAGGCTCTGGGTTGTTTTTTTTCTGCAAGGAGCTGTGCTTTAGAAGCAGCTGCTTTGATTTACTGTGGTCTATGTGACTTTTGTCTGAGTTTCATCTCAGCAATGAAATCCAGATCAAGCTGAAATTCTTCTTGCTTTGCTGAAGCCTTCCCAGTGATCCGTGGTCAGGTGGATATTTCTGAGAAGTGTTTTAAATATTTGGAAAGATTCACAGTGGTGAAAGCGGCCATTGAAGTATCTGAGATTTTATGTTGTCCTCATCCCAGCACTGCTAATTGCACAGACAGTTCTTCCTACTTGATTACTGTAGTTAATGGGATAGACATAGGGACCAGGGATTTTTAAAGGATTTTCTTGAGTGTGCTCTTCATATTCCAGACATGAGACAGCACTGATAATGTCATGTCAGACTTCTTATTTACTTTTTTACTTCTATGTTGTAGGAATTTAGCACCTGCCAGTGAAATAGATTTACGATTTATGCTGAGTTCACTTGAGACACATGGTAGCGGATGACAGTAAGGCTGAGCCGAGCACGTGATCCTCATGTTGTGGTGTGTGTGGATATTGTGCGGGGGCCATGGGGCACAGCTGGGGAGCAGCCAAAAAGACAGAGGCTGCGAGGCTGGATGCAGCCGTACACCAACATTTGTACAAAACCAGCTGGCTTCCTTGCAAACTCACCCTGTGTTCTCTTTCAGAAATGATCATGTTTGTCACATCCGTTCTTCACTCAGTGCTATTTAATGTGATACTAGTTCAAGTACTTGTAGGTCACCGTTCAGGTCTGACTGCAAAATAATTTAGGCTGGGATTGTTTGAGTAAGTTGTTTGTCTTCTGTCGGGTGGAAGATAGCTTTCTCCTGTTCTGCTGCCAATCCGTAGGTGTTTGAGTCGATGGAGAGGGCAGTGGGATTTCCTCATCTTCCTCATCTCTGAGGAGTAGTGGCTGAGCTCAATGGCATGAAAAAAAAAATTAGCTTTCTCATCTTGGGTTGCTCTGCTGGATGTCCCCCGATGTACCCGCAGTCTGGCTACATCACAGCTCTCGTCTGGAAAAAGAGGTCAATAATGTAACAGAAAAAGCTAGGATGGGGTTCTTTCCTTTTGAAATGATGTCTCTGTAGCCGTTCACCTCAGCTGATGGTGAAAAAATCCCAGTGCAGGTCCCACAAAAACTCTCTGTATTTCAAATTTGAAGGTGTTTTTTTTTTTTCCTGTGGAATCTAACTTTGAAAGACATGCAGATACTGTAAATAGTGCACAGAAATACAATTTCTCCTTCAGTGTAAGTATTAAGACAAAATCAAGTGCAGTTAAAGTGCCAATTTTCTGCTTTTGTCCTTCCCTAGAGAAATTTTTGCCTGCTTACCTTCTCATAAGAGGGGAATGGCTCTCTCTGATTCTGAGAGTAAAAAATGAGTTATTCTGGAAACCTGACATCTCAAAACTCTTTCCATCGCCCATAGCAAAACCTGAAGAAGACATTTCTTCTCTAATTCAAGGGAGGCTGAGTACTTGTGACTGAAGGCAAAATTTGCCTTGCAGTTATTTATTTAAAGTCTATTTGACTCTTATGGGCAGCCGTGTGCCTTTGTGTTAGGAAAGTGCTCTGCTGCCTTCTCATTGTAGCAGTGGTGGCTTTACAGAGCGCATTGCCAAGGAGATTGTTAATTTTGGCTCAGGAGCTCCCTTTAATCCAGACCACTTTTGTAGCTCCTAGGGAGTTTGCTTCAGCTGTGCTGATTGTTTTCCTGTGCAAATATGCATATTTGCAGGTTATTTTGCTAGTTTCTTGTTTGATCAGGAAAACACTACTATTGTGTGTAATGGGCAGATTACCAAAAGAGTTTGTTGGCCATTTTTTGTATGGTTCTACTTTTGAAGATTCAGAAAAAGCAGGTTTTATTCAAGGTACAATACAGATACCATTGTCTCCCTGCATTCTAGACAGTCTGTCAGAGAATAGTATTTCTCAGTCAGCATAGTGCTGCCGTCACAGTGCTGGAAAACCTCTCACCTGGAGCTGCTAACCCTGAGGACTTGTCAGAGGCTGTGCTTTACAGGGATTGTTTTCCACTCAAATGTGAGGGTGTGAGGATTCCCCAACATGGGTAGGCCTGTTGGCTGCCTCAGCTGGAGGGCCATGGAGAGAAAGAATGGTGGAGGCAAATCCATGTGAGAGCTGTCTGCAGCGTCTCAAGCTGGTGGCGAGATGCAGCAGAGCCGTCCGTGATCAGCCTGTGAAGAGATGAGTGTAATTTTTGGTGCTGTCAAGCTTGTGCTTTCCATCAATGCAGAATTCAGTGGAGAGGAAAGTGGTGCGACCGCCTCTTGTTGATCATGTCTGTGACTTTCTGACCTTACGTTGCCCAGCTGCTGAGATGTCTGTTGCCGTGACTGAAGGGAACCTTTTATTTCCGAGAGGAAATCTTGGGTCTGTAAGTTCCAGATAACGTCATTTCACAGCTGGCAGCAGTGAGGCCTCCTCTAGAGCTGCAGTTTAGGAGCATCAGTACTTCGGTGGCATAGTCGGCACTCTCCTCCTCCTCCTCCTTCCCTGGACTGTAGGATCCTCTAGGTTTTTTTTGACCGTGTTTGTGGCCGCCTGGAGTAATAATAGAAGCGATGTGTTGCTCTGGGCAGAAGTTACTTCTGCCTTTGAATGACCGCTCAGTTCCTCAGACTTGGACGGCTGCCTGGACTGCCCTGCCAGGGCGCACCGTGGCTCTGAATACAGATGAAGGCAAGACAGACAGGCAGTCATGGGCTTAAGTGACAGGAAGTAGAGCTGAGAGAGGGAGGGCATGGAACAGTACGCAAATAAATGAATGGAATTAGGGATAAGGCGATGCCACGCATTCCAGCTGTCATAGAAAATCATGAGACGTTTGAAGAACTTCATTGTGTCTAGAAAAAGATTACCATTTGCTGGAAAGGCTTGCAGCTGAAATGAAACATCAGATTCTGGCCCAGAAGCTGTGAGTCAGGAGCTGCAGAATGGGGAGAGGGCTTTTCAGTCTTTATGTCAAATCAGAAAGTTTTCTCGTGGCTTCCCATGAAAGGCATTAATGGCAACTACAAGTGGTCTGCTTACGAACTCCTAAAAGGATAAGGTAGAAGAGTGTTTTGTGAAGATGTAGCAAATAAAAGGAGCTCCTACAAATCCAGTCAAATCAGAAATGATAATAGGAAAGGAAGAAAGTCATGAAAGAAGAGAGGTAATGCTTGTTTAAAGCAAAGAAGCACTAATAAACTCACACTGTAGTAGTTTGGTCATCAGTCAAGTTGGGCAAGGTGCAGGAAGGGACAATGATTGATTAAAATCACTTATTAGTTAGAAAGTATTGACTGTGTAATTCTGAAAAAAAATATTTTCCAAGCCTGCCTGCATGATCTGACCAGAGATGAACTGCACTGAGCTGCTGTTCTCTGGTGGCTGTTCAGCAGGTAACTGTGCAGCAGTGCTGCATCCCCTCCTTGGCCAGAAAGTGAACGTCCCGCATCTCTCAGCTGCTTCACCTGTAGATATTTGCACTTTTAGCTGCAAAGATGCTTTGTTCAGCCTTAATAATAGCTGTCACACAGGAGAACTTGCCAGCATGAGGAGTCTTCACCCATCTTGCATATGTGGATGCAGGAGTTCTGCCTATGCCAGCACAGCTTAGAGGAGTGCTTTGGAATTGCAGCCTGTAGCACTTAAATTATGCTAATAAAATCAGCAGAATACTAAATAGCTGTTCTTGGTTAACTGCTTTTTTGTGGATCAGCTGTGACATTTTTCACTGTGGCTTCATAGAAGGAAAGCCTGGTGGCCACTGCGTGTATCAGCCCATGCTTATCAGTAGATTCACATCTTCTCAAGCCCATGTTGCAGGCAGGCTGCTGTTGTGTAATAGCAGAAAACAAGCTGCCTAAGGTAAATAAAAACAAGATGGTTTCGACACAGAGAATAAGCTAAAGCAAGTCAAAAGTAGGAAAGAGAGTTCTCTGAGAAGATGTCCTGTGTGTAAAGTTTGTTGTTGCAATGGATTCAACTTGTGCTTTCTATGTTTCTGTGGGTTATGTCATTGTTTTATTTGATGTTCCTTCAAAGCCAGCCAGCTGCAGCCATATGTAAGTGCATTGCGTCTGTTATCTTCTTTGTAAGATGTACAAAGTGCTTTCTTAAAATGTAAAACGTATGTCATATAGACTGGGCAATTGCTGTATTTTCCTAAGAAAGCCCTTTTCTGCCTTCTAATGGACCAACTGTGTGTTCACAGTAGGAATTCACTCAGATCTTCAGCCAATAAAGTAGGAGTTGTTATTGCTGTGTCCCAGCAGTAGCAACAAAGAAGCAGAGAAAAACAAACCCAGCATGTCACTTACACTCCATTTGTCCCTTGCATCCAGCATTTCTCTTGTAGGTGCAGCTGATCTTATTTCCCTTGCTGCTTTCCTAGAGAAAGTATACATCAAAACAATACTGGGGGACATGGAAGGGTTGAATGCAATTAACATTTAGTTTTAAAACAAATTTTAGGGGATGTGACTTTGTTACATGCATCTGAGTGCTTCCACTTCTGCATGATGTGAAAACATCTGATGCTTGTCGAAGTGATAGCAGATATCTTTGGTTAAAGTTGCAGAATGC
>JANHGO010007001.1:0-20619 GCA_024606505.1 Aquila spilogaster
ATAACACACCAGTGTTTTGGCTACTGCTGAGCAGTGCTGGCACAGCATCAAGGCTGTCTCTCCAACATTTCCCCCCCTCACCCCCAAAAGCCAGTAGACTGGGAGTGGGCAAGATCTTGGGAGGGGACACAGCCAGGACAGCTGACCCAAACTGACCAAAGGGATATTCCATACCATATGACATCATGCTCAGCAATAAAAGCTGAGAGAAAGGAGGAGGAAGTGGGGGGGGATGGATGGGCAGGCATTCGTCTTCTGAAGGAACTGCTACATGTACTGAAGCCCTACTTCTCAGGAAGTTGCTGGACATTGCCTGCTGATGGGAAGTAGAGAATAAATCTTTTGTTTTCCTTTGCTTTTTCTTTATTAAACAGCCTTTATCTTTACCCACAAGTTCTTTTCCATCTTATTTTCTCCCCACCATCCTGCTGAGGAGGGGGAGTGATAGAGCAGCTTTGGTGGGCATCAGGCAGCCAGCCAAGGTCAACCCACCACAGTCCTTTTTAGCATCCAACGTGGGGCACAAGACAATGGCAGTTTTGCATTAAGCGTGCTATAGCTATAGTAGTTATTAAGTAGCAAGCTTCTGTGCAGGTCACAAAGTTTGTTAGCTGCACTGCTTATCTCTTTATCTTGCTGAGCTTGGGAACATGTTAGTACAAACAATGGCTATGTGCTGCTTTGCCCTGGCATTGATGGCCTTATTGTGCTGGGGGAGCTATCTTGTGGAGAAGATGAGGGAATACATCTCCCTCTTCCTATCCGGGATTGACGCGGGCGGTTTTGTTACGCAGGCTCCCGAGATCCTTGGAGGTCCTTGTTCACCCTTAGGTGAGCTGTTCAATACTACTAATTAAAACTGTTGGCATACTGTGAGGTTTGTGTAATCTGGTGTCAATCCTGATGTAAGAGGAGACAACTTTTGGGTGAGGCAATACTGAAATGTGCCCTGAGGCAGCCAGACTCTGGGTGGCAGGGTGTGTGGAAGGATTTGGGCAGGTGCCTAGGGCAGTTATCACCTCCCATAGCCTGGGATTTTACACCTGAACAGGCAAGCAATCCAGGCAAACTGACGCACCACCTGATAGAAAGGTGCCTTGCCTACCCCAATGAAAACCAGCAACTTCTAGCACTGTACTGGGCCTTGGCCTGTGCCTACCGAGCCACAGTTCAGTATAGCTCTGTGTTAGTTTGCTCAATGTCTGCACTCACAGGTTTGTCTAACAATAGATTCCTTGGGCTCAGTGCTTTACGTGCATCAGATTACTTCAGGTCAGTTGCTCCACCACAACTGTTCTCAGGCAATGGTTCAGCTCAGATAATTTACTTATATTTTCAGAGTAGAGTATGTGACCTTAAATGACACTACAATTACTAGATGACAAGGTCTTGCAGACGGGCAGTTACTTAGGAATAGCTGAAGCATGGTAACACACAGCATGTGGCTCTAGGACAGGCTCAGCAGTGCTCATCACAATAGTGAGATCTGCACTTTCTAAGTGAGGGTGTGGTCTGGGCCTGTGAGGTGGATACAGTAGGTATGTGGCTGGCGATATAGAATTAGGGAAGCCTTGAGGCTGGACAGCAGACAATTTGCTCCTAAAGCATTTATTAGATTTCACTTACGGGCACTGAAGCAAGATTTTATCACTTCCTGCACCGCATGCTTGAAGCTGGGGCTGAAATATTATGATACAGGCTTGGCTGTAGAACTTTCCTAGTATCTACAAATAGCTATCTGCCTTATATTAGTCATTTCTTGGTAGAATGAGCCTTAAATTATGGTTAAAAGCAGGACTGTATTAGGATTTTTTTGTTTCTAGGGTTTTGGTTTCAGTGTACATGACTGTCATCCAGACTAAACCATTAATCTCAATGATTACTATTGTTGTTACTGTCAGTCACTTTACTGACTATACTTTTCCCCTCGGAAGATCTATGTTTTTACTTATACATATATATGCACATACTTTATATATATATAATTCATATATTAAAAAAAAGTATGTAAAAATATGGTATGTAATATGGTATACATATATTATGTATAATAATATATACATTGACTCTGAAGCATAAGTCACTTCACAGTGGAGAAGGTACTTAAACACACTTTTATCCTTATAGATGCTACTGTGACACGGAGGCAATGTTAACTTTGTCAGAAATAGTAATAATTCTTAGTGCTAGTGCCTTCTGCCCTTGCCTGTTAGTTGTGTTATGGTAACTCTTAGCAGCCTGAATTGAGATAGAGTCCTTGTTACAGTCAGTGCTGCAGAAACATTCAGCCAGACTGCCCTCACCCTGCAATGCAAACAGGCTGACTGAAGACAGAGAAAGGAAGGTGAACAAGAGTCATATGCAACCCTCCCTGGGACAGCATATGCTCTACTGGAGCCATAGATTAGTGATGGCACTGTGATACATACAGCTTTTTGTATCCATTTGGTGGGGCATCCCAGAGCAACATCAGGGTTTTCTTTTTTTTTCCCCACTTCTTTCATTATCGCTTTCTGCAGTTGTTACCACTGATATATTTTCAGCAACAGTAAGGCTCTGTGTAAAGGCTAGACTCTACGTTACATCAGCTGTGAACAAGGTAAAATGATACTATGCGCATGCCGTAGGACTATCTTTCACAGAATCACAGAAAACAGTTCTCAAGCACTCATGATCAGAGTGGGGTCTGCCCAGCCTAACATCCCCTACATGCCTTGCCTGTTACTGAGAAATGAGGGAGATTCCCAGATCTTTGTGTTCAAGTCATCCCACTGGTCCACCATCCCTACTGCTAGAAGGTGATATTCATGTGCTTAACTTCTCCTTGCTTCAAGTTGAGCCTTTGCTGCTTGTCCCACCTATCCTTTTTTTTGCCTTTTAACTTTCTATCTGTTACCTTGACTCCCATCAGTTTATTTTTCTGTTTACCGAACAACTTCATTTTTCCCCTAAGCCCGTGTTTTCTAGCTCCCTGCTTCTTTTTACCACCCTACTCTGAAACTCCTCCAATTGGACCATAATTTTCTTGACCTCTTACTAATACAGCCTGGTTGTAAGCTGAGACTGAGGGGGGGACTGGGAATTCTATGTCAGAGAAATCACTGATAGCAGATTTTTGCTAAATGTGGAAGAAAAGGGAAGGGATACAAAATTGGAGAAAGCTATCAGGGATTTCTTGAATGTCCCAAGTTTCAGGGTAAGCTGCTGATATGAGGTCAGAGAAATTAGCATTGAGAAGTGCAAAACAATACATTTTGGAAAGAACTACTTAAACTACACCCATTGTGTACATAAATACATGCAGGGATTATGTTTTAGTCAGCTGCAACCTCTTTTAGAAAAAAAAGATTTCAACAAAGACATTACCATGGCGTGCAAAGGTGGTAAAACTAGACTGTATGAAAGAGAAGAAGAATAATATAGAACGTATTAAAGCAGGATTACATTGATTGGTGTTATAGCTCCAACTAAGCTACTGCATTCAGTTTGGGTAGCTTCATTTCTAAATGGCCATTGCAAAAAGCAAGCCAGACAAGAGCCTAGTAAAATTATTAGATACAGCATGAAGGAATGAGAGAGTCTGTGCCAGATGAAGTTAAAAAAGAATATGATGACTTAATTTGAAAAGTGCAAAGTAATATAGAAGAGACAAGAGATAATGAATTCCATTCCAACCCATGGCCTAAATGCAAGTCAGCTCTTGATGAAATAAAAAGGCACAAATTTAATATGGATCAAAAGAAATTTTGTTCTGAGTGCAACATAAGGGCCAGATATCTTGGCCTGACTTTTGCATGCCTGGCAGAATTCAATGCAAGGCAGTAGTACAGCAGCAGTTTTGAGCTACTCCTGCTCCTCTCTGATAAGAGGACCATTGCTCTGTGTCCAGTGCTAAGTCTGCTACTGTGGGACAGCAGGGTGCAGACCTGGGTGGCCAGTGTTCCTGCACATCTCAGGACATAGCCCTCGCTGACCGCTCCAGTACTGCCACTACAAAACTACTTCATTTGTCACTAACTCTTCTGCAGATAATCCTGTTTTGCAACATCGCTCCTTGTCAGATTCACAGTATGCTTCCCTTGCCTTAGGTTTCTAGCACTCTCAAATGAGCTAGGAGTTGCCAACCTTAGTAGAGTAAACAGATCTTTCAAGGGAAGTGCTTTTTCATGCTATGTTTTGTATAGAGAAAAACAGCATTTTCACCTTCTGTTATTGTCTGAACAAAGTAAGAGCAAGTATTGCTGAAGATCACAATGCCTGATGTATCTTGGGAATGCATTATTCATCAAGAGTAAAACAGAGGCAGAGGGAAGAAAAAATTCTTACCACTTAAATCTTTTACTTATTTCATGACTTAGCAAAACTGTCTCCCTATGAGATAATCTCTGTGGCTCTGTGTGGCCATTATCTCTAGTTAACTTGATTAAGCTAAGATGGCTTGTATCCAAAACATGTCAGCTGCTTTGAGAGAAACTGAGGTCAGGCAAATGAAGTTTGGGATTACAGCACTTCAAAGGAGAAGAGAATTAAAATAAAGAAGAATTTGGTGGACCTCCCTGGAGTGTCTGCATGTGCATTCATACTACTGTAATAATTTGGTGGCTATTTGAAGCTCCTTTTCTAACAAGCACTTCTTTCTGTCAGCTTGGGAGCATCTCTCTAAAGCTACCTCATTGGTCTTTGGCTCTCTGGTTTTAATTGAACCCAGAAAAGAATTCCCTTAATTAGCTCTCCTGATTGAAAGATATCTAGGAGCATTCCAAGACTGTTGAAAGAGAGCAGTGTTGGCAGGGAATTAACTCCCTAAGTTCTGGTTTTCCAGCCACCTATGATACCCTGCAAGAATTCAGTGTTAATTGATCCACAAACAGAAGGGATAGCACAGCACCGTCTGGCAGTGGAAGCAGGCACTGGTCCTTCCTTCTACATCCTGAGGGTCTCTCTGGAGAAAGGAACAAAACCTTTATTATCATTGCATAGCTGATCCTGTCACCATAACCTTATCTGTACAATGAGGTAATAGGGCAGTAAGCAAGAGTGTGAATTTGAACTACTTTGGCAAAGCTGCACCAATGCACACAATGAAAAGAGGGCTGCTACTTCACACAAAAGCATATGCTAGACCTTAAGTAGAGGAGTCAGTGAAAAATAAGTTGTAAGGACTAAATTTAGAGTCATGTAGGTAATATCCCCATATGGAGCTCTATCACTGTTGATGGGTGGGAAAGGGCAGCTGGGAGGATTTATGCAGGGAAACTCACATGCCAATTGGGAGAGTAGCCCGGCTAGGAGTTTGGATAGCTTTGTACATGTGGCAGGGCACCGATGAAAGTGTGGAGGAATAAAGGGAGAAGATATTTTAGTTAACAGTAAGTTTTCTACTTGGCATGTAAAGCTATGTTATCCAGCCCAAGGAAAGCAAGTGAGATGCAGAATGAGGAATGCTGGGTTTCTTTACCAAGAAATATGAAGACACTTGATAAATCTGAATACCTTGGTGGCACAGGTACGAGAGAGGGTTAGTCAAGGAGAATAGCAGATATCTGAAGAACTGTTAGCATTCAGATTATCATAACTGCTAGGAAGTCGGTAATCTGACAGAGCCTTATTTAATTCCTTGGAAAGAGAAAAGAGGTTGAATTATGTGTTGCCAGAAACACAGAATAAGACCTTAAAGCTGCACATCATAGAGCTAGCAGTATTTCTGAGAAAAAAAAAAACAACGTTATTTTAAATGATCATCCTCCAGGAACTTAGATTCAGCTTGAAAATTAAAAGCACTTAGAGAAAAAGCATTTGAAGGAAAAACAGAAAAAGACCAATACTAGAGAACAGATGGAGTTCTGGCCTTAATAGACAGTGGGACTATTGAAATAACTGAGATATAGAATAAGGTTATAAAGAGGACAGGGCAATAACAGTAACAGGGTAAGCAATAAAACAATGCCAGCACCAAAATTAGATTTTACATCTGCACATAGCAGGTATAAAAGGGGTGAGTCTGTGTTTATTTATCAGTAGATAAAATACCTTTCAGAATGGTGTAACAGACTTTCTGCCTATAAAACTCAATTTTGAAGTGATTTTGAAATCACTTTAATTGAAGTTATTGAGCTTTCAAAGGATTTCCAAATAGAGTATGTGCTGTTTTTTAATGTGGTTCAGCCAGCCCAGCTCCAAAAATCTCTGTATGCTTTGTAACACAGCCCCCGTAACTATTTACAACTAAGTGAGATGGTTTCTCAGGGCTCACAAATCAAACCGCAGCAGCAGAACTGGGACCATGGCAGAGGAATTAGAACTCTCAGCACTCCCTTTTTTTGCCACTACATCAAACTCCTACTTCCACACTTCAGCACTGTACAGCCTTCATTAGGAAAAAACCACTTTAAACAAACAGATGAAGTGCACATAATATTTTTGCTCCTCAAAATCTGGAATACTATATGACATTAACACTGAGTCATTGAAATTGCTCCAAAATGAAATATTACAGTGTATTGTGCCAATGCCTTGAAAGTCTTTGTATTGAGGTTTCAACAAGAGAAACCAAAACAAAACTCCAAACCTGACATTTCCATTCTAGGCATCGCATTTCAGTCCTAATGCATGGGAAATGTCAAAGCATTATGAGCTATCATGTCCACACAGAGAGGCCGATAAAAGTCTGAAGTCAAAAAGATCAGTCTGCAAATAAGATACACATTTAACTGAAGATAATTAACCACTGGAACAGATGGCATAGGGATGTGGTAAATTAATCGCCTAGAGTCTTTAAATCAAGATTCTATGTCCTTCTTTCTAAAAGAGATGGCATGGTTCAGCCATAAATTATTGGGCTTGATGGTGGTATCACTGGGTGATATGCTCTGGACTGTGTCATATGCAGGAGGTCAGAGTTGATGAGCATAATGATCCATCCATCCAGACCTTGCTATCCAATAATCCATTATGTTAGCTTGAAAAGTTTTATAGTTTAACAAAGCAGTTACAGACTGTTAGTTTCACAGTGTGCTGCTTTGGATGTTTCTAAATACTCTTTCATTCTATGTTGTAAAGGGTCTGAATTAATCTTGTTAATACTGTTTAAAAGCATGCAAGTGTAAAATGTGAACATGCTTTTTTTTTAACAAGTTTATTGCTGCACTGCTGTAAAACAAAATATGATCTTCAGATAGACATGGCTTGCATATTCCCTCACTTGCTCATTGCCCTAGCTCTTGGGTGGGTTGGTTGTAGAAAATTTTTTTCATCATCTCCTTCTTTCCCTCTCTTGGGCAATGTGAAGAAAGTGGTATATCCTAAAATAAATATGAGATCAACACAGAGGAGTGTCTCCACTTTTGAGAGCCTGAATAGGCCTGCTCCATCATTCATGGATGGACACTGAAATGGAGACTGGCAAAGCCAGGGTCTGGGGAACTGCTCCCCAATTTATTCTTCATTTCCTGTCTTGGATGGGATCTTTGATTTAGCGACACAGTTCTTATGTCTTTAACATCAAAGCTCTGGTACCAATAGTGCCATCACAAAGGGGATTTAAATATCCCTGAGCCAAGAGCACATGAGATAGCAGTCAATTTGTACTTTTGAATGTGCTCAACCCACACAGCTTCCATGCCCTTTGCTAAAATCTCAAGAACTACAGTGAGACTCCTAGAGGCAATTTCCTAAATTTGAGTTGGGAAAAGTTAACATGACCGAGAGGAGGTGTAACATGGCTTTACTAGAAGGTTAAGGAATGACAGAAGGGAAAGAATAGGCTGCCTAGAGAACACTATTTGATTTGTCTGTGTTGTGGAGCAGAATCCTTAAAGGAACAATTTGGAAATATAAACAAGTTCACGTGGGGCAGGGTGTAGTCAGGATGCAATTTGGAATATTGCTTTATGCCAACCAAACTTCATCCCCAACATTTCATTTGCTTACAATAGCCTTTACTTCTTGTCCTGAACTGCTGTGCAGTAGCACCGGACATGTCTGCATGATCGTAGAATTTCAAAATGCACCCATCTGTGGTGATTCTTCCTGACAGATACACTGTTCTGTAAAAAGTTTTGGGAACATTCCTTAATACATCTTCAATGTTTAAGATCCCAAAGCATCCTCTGAGAGTGAAATATAGAAAGGGCCGGGTTCTCCTTTCTTATTACACAACAAGGTTATCAAGAGATGATTAATGATGTCGGGCGTCTGTTTTTCAACATTCAACAAAGAGGCACTTGAAGAGTTACTCAAAGAGAGACTTCTGAGCCCTATGTGACTCTTAAACTCAGCATTCCACAGTAGAAATACCCCCAAATTATCATGCTTCTTAGAAATGTTTGTCCTAATGAATTTTCATTACTATTCCATGCACATGCTAACTTCTTTTGTGATTATGAGAAACAGCCTTGCATGTCTAAAAGGCAGTTTTTCATCCAGCACCAGGGAAATAACATTTTGAATACTTAGCCCCTAAATGCTGCTTAAATTAAATCAGTTTCTCTCCTTTTTCTTTTCTTAATTCTGATTGACCCTCTACTCATTTGACTTACATTCTGTTTCTATGTTTTTTTCATTTATTCTCCAATTTTATAGTTCCTTTGTTAGACAACCATAAACATTCAGCTCTTCTCATATATAACCAAGATTAAAGCAATGTATATAGATCTGTCAGCAAAGTGGTATTTTTTACCCACTTTTGGACTGTATACGTATTTCTTCAGTAATGTCTGAACAATAATCCATCATTTTTGATCCCCATGTAGATATGTAAGCCAAAACTGCAACAACTATTTTTGCTAGCAACTGGCTAGCGGCTGTACTTAAATATCCAAGAAACTAGTCTGTCCCTGTGAAAAAAATGTAGCAGCAGATTCCTTCCATGTACAATTCTGTTCAATTTGCAGTGCAATTATAAGCTGTACAATAGAGCACTCAAAATGCTACTGAGTCACCTTCCCTCCATAGCATACTGTATAGCATCTACAATCTCTTGCTTAGGTATATAGTAATCTAATTTGCCCTGTCCTACTTCAAGCTCATGTGTTTTCTGAATCCCACACATATTCCTACACAGACAGCTGTGTTCAGCTTTGTAGTGGATCCTGCAGGAGTGCCCAGCTCATTATGTGGATATACGGAATTACTTATTGCAGGTGATGCATGGATGTGCTGTAAAGGATGCTTACCGGTATGTTCAAGCTCTCTGTACACCAACTGAAAACAGAACTTTGCTAATTGAAGATAAATCCATCTCATCCGCCTACCACCCTGTAGGGCTTCAGGAATGAAGCTCTCCCGTATCTGCCGGTAATCTTTTAAGCACTAGTAAAAACTGTGGTGTGTAAGTAAACAGGTCTGTGGCACCCATCGAAGTCTCACATACACCTATAACTGATGGCCTCACTTCTAGGCTGTCCTCTTTTGAGAGTCTGCACCAGCAGCCCCCTGCACATCAATCACCTTTCTCTGACTTCAGACTTTCCGTTCACTTTTCCCTTTTAGTCCTTCCAGACTGTACTTTTCCTCACTAAAATTCAGTAAGCTCTGTTGTCTTCTCATCTACTTCAAACGCTAACAAGATGCTTTTTACCCATAAAAACAAGACACTTTGTCATTTGTCCCACTTTAAACTGCTTCATGTAGCACTTCCATCCCATACTGCACATTAACCACATTTTACATTCACTGCTGCACCTGCGTCTCTCTGTCCCCAGCACCCAGCCAGATGGAAAGCTGTATGCGTTGCTCTCACACATGCGCAAAAACACTTACGAACTTGCATGCACACATCTGATAGTCCAACCACAAAGCTTTTCTCTTTAAGTTAGATCATATGTCCAGGGGGGCTGGCAGCCTCAGGTTCTCTATTTGCACACACTCAACCTCCTTTTTGAAATTCAATACTCAAAAAGAAAAACAAAACAACAACAACAACAAAAAAAACCAACAAAAAACTCACTGCCAATTGCAGCTGATCTCCATTTCATCTAATTTGGGGGTACAGACTTGTGGTCTGCTGAATAAGCCTGGATGGCTATCTCCTGGACAGATCTCTTTCAGAACCTGAGCTGTCCTATAAACAAGAATAAATTATCACTCCTTGGCTGCTAAAAAGAGGGAAAGCAATGTTATAAATATACTATGTTTGTAAGCCTGAATCTATAGGGAGAGGTAATATTTTGTACTTAATCAAATAGTGTAGGTATCAAAAAAGAAAAGACAAAATAGTGGGCACAAAAACTTCTGAATGGGCAGGCAGCCTGCCCTGTGTTTGAGCTGAAATTCCCTCTGCATTCAGTATTTTAAGGTGTTAATTCTCTAGATCTACAAGGCTGTATTAGACTCAGCAGGAACTGGTTAATTTTAGTGGCTGAAAGTTGTTTTGAAGAGAGAAATGCATATCAGAAGGAAAAATCCTCTTAAAGCAAAAATACATAAATATACAGTAAACAGAAGACAGGGCCAAACATCAGCAGTTTGGTAGGGGGAAGCTGTTTTCCTAGTGAGTCAAGCCAATAGTGAGATCATCAACTAACTATTATAGAATCATCTCAGAAAAGCCAATTTTTCATCTCAGCAACCTCTTGTGAACATGGCAGAAGGTCTATGGGATGTACAGAGCCCTTGGTTTATTCACACGAGACGCATGATTAGAATTAAATTCAGTTTAAGGAATTTCTCTCGTTTCCTCCTGCATCAGTGAACTGTTTCTCAGAACCATTTCCTAACTACTCTTCCTGCTGTTTGCAGTAGCTGGATGTCTCTCAGACGATCATTAATACTGACAAGCAGTACATTCCCTCTAGCAAAGTGGTTCAGGTCTATCCCTCATGCAAAGCTTCAGCATTGTAGAGGCTCCAGAGCCATCCATAACACACTGCTCAGTATGTGCAGTTCAGGTCAGAAGGAAGAACTGCCTTTTTTAATGTAAAAGTATGATATTGGACAATGAGAGGCTACTTCTTGAAACTGACCCTCAGGCCTCACCAAGGAAGACAATATCGTATGGTCTACTCAAGATTCTATTCTCCTTCACCTCAGTTAATAACTGCCAGATTGGAATTACAACAGAGTGGTTCAATGAATACTGGGATTTGCTGTATATTAAATTTTATTCCTAGCTTTGTCATGAAAAATTGCTATGAAATAATCATAGTTCATTTCCATGTTTCTGTTTTTCTTCTCACTCTATATCTCAGAAAATGAGAATATCTCTTATTAGGTGTCTGGAATAAACATAGCATAGGAGGTGGGAAGCTTTGCTGAAGATCTCTACTTGCTGTTGTCACAAGAGCAAATGCTGTTAAGCAACACTGCAGCTGTTTGAGCTGGATTTGGGAATAGGAGTAATGGGAACAGCATGCTTACATTTTGCTGTTAACTGGCTAGGGAAAAAGAACATGTATGAAATATATGAATTTAAAGGCTTATTTGAAAGTAGGCTCAGTGAGTCAGGCTCAGGACTTGAGACTTGGGATAGCTACAGTTGATCAGCTACACTAACAGATTTTTAATGTGACGAGGTGAGTTGTTTAGTAGGCTTTTAAATTAGGACATTAACATTTACTTACCTTATTGGTGCTGCTATGAGTATAGTTCACAAAAAGCTTGAGGTACCCAGAAGGTGTGGAAGGAGATGTGTCAGGTTAATGTCTACAGCACATATATTCATAATGGTCTCTGTTAACATAGCTATGTGTTCATTCTTCTGGGAGTACAGAATAAATCTGTGAAAGGAGGTAAGGACAGGGCTCACTACTGTGGTATTTATGGGTATGTAAAACTCACCAAAGAGAATTTTACATCGTTCCATTTCAAAGCCACTGTCTTTACATGTTGTGTATGCGCAGGGAAGCAAGTAAGGACAATGAGCTGCCATATGAAATGTGAATCTAGATTTTGCCTTCATTTTTAATAGTAATTTGAAGCATTGAAGTAGTATTCATAGTGGAGAGCAGTACGAAACAAGCATTTTTCTCTCTGACCTCAGATTGCTCAGGACAGCACCAGAGTATTGCATGTGGAATAAACAATATATTATTCTCCAACTTCTGGGTGGATATTCTTGTGTATGAGTTCAAGTGTTATCCTGTGAGCTGGGGAAGCAACAAATCCAAATGTGTCTTTGTAGCTTTCCTTTTTGACTTCAGAATAATTGGGACCCTTGTATGTTTTCCCCTTTTATAATACTCCAAAATGCAACTCCCTCTGGGAGTTCCCTAATCTGTGTATCAGTGGCAATCCTATAATCCCATATAATTGTATTAGTCTCAATAGCAGATTAGCTCCAAGTGCCCCTACAGACAAGGAGCTGTCAGCTCTGCTATTGTTTCCCTCTTAATGTGATTCTAGGCAGCAAAGAAGAGCAGCTGAGAGCCCTCTGTCTCACATTACAGCCCACAGTTTCTAAACCAATTAAGAAAAAGGGATTTACAGTCAACTGGATTAGGGGCTCTGTTTATATTATCCCATATTTCTTTTTATAATACCTTCCATTTTCTATCTAGCTTCGTAATCAACTACCCTTTTCTCTGCCTTTTGAAACACCCATCCGTGTCCTTACCTATCCATTTACCAATCCATCTCACATGTAGGATTTCAGCCATCTGTCTGGTTAGCTTCACTAGCCTCCTTTATTGCACATTTGTTTAGAGGACACAAGATGTATGAAGCATACTGAGTTATGCAGAGATTAAAACTGATGCCTGATCTCAGATCAGTTTCAGAATGATCTCACTAATATAAGTGTGTTTCTGAGACAGCATTTCGGCAAATCTCTCTGTTCTGCTAGCTAAACCGCCAACCTTAGCAAAAACAAATCATGTTCATATGTGAAGAGCAAGATGGTCATCATTTTTAGGCAGGGAAATGGTACCCGTAATACCTTCCAACATTCACAGTGGAAGAAGTAAAATGAGACTCTTGCAGCACTGTATTAATAAGACAAAAGAAATCCTTGTCAATTTGTTCTTTGATATATCACCTAACCACTAATTCAATAATCACTAATTAAATGGACCAAAGATAGAGTCTAACACTTTCAAGATGTCCCTTTTGCTGCTGCAAGAAGTAATGATTGCTGGAGGTTCTGGGCTAAAACACCATTTCACCTGAGGACAGGCATCAGTAACTGTGAGGCTGAATGTGTCACCACTATGGTTTGTGCTTTCAAAAATACATACAAAAAGGCATGCATCAGCTACCAATAGTAGTTGTTTTCTTTTGCCAGATCGAAATAAATCAATAAAATAAAGTTAGCACAATCCATACTGCACAGAATGTCATTGTTGTCATCCTGCAGGGTAAATTACCTTGCCCTTCCTTGAATTCCTAATTCAGCATAAATTCCCACTCGGGGATATTAACACATTCAGGTGACTGTGATTTTACATGCTTTCCTAGATGGAAGTAGCCCAGCAAATACCTTTCCTTATGGTTGGGTCTTATGACAAAATTAGTTTGGGCCTCTCTTTTCTCTGAACGGAGATTCTTTACATATTGAATTTCACTTCTCAAAATTTTTTTCCCAATCAGTTCAATTTTTAAACAGGTTTAAATTTTAAATCTCCCTGTACAAATCCACTTAGATTTTTAAATTACAGTAATACTTCACCAGGTTTCATTTTTAAGGCAATGCAATATGTATAATTCATTCCATGAATCTTAGATAAGGTTGATATTCTGATACAGTATAATTTGCTGCCTTGCAGTGAAGCTTTACAGCTAAGGTGAGCTCTTCCACTTCAGACTGTAGCCCCATTACAAATGGCTTTAAAAGAAATAAGAATGAAAAATGAGAAATGAAGTGTTCCAGTAGCTGGAGAGCTCCACAATGAATGGCTCTTTTAGTACTTGTGCTTGTTCCCAGACTGCTTATGGTAAAGTACCGCTCCACATCACAGTTTCCTTTGGGCAAGGAGACTCATTGAATGAGTCACCTTCATTATATCTTTGAACCATAGATGTACAGGAGAAAGCTCAGGGAGAAGGATAAATGACTGACTCTGTGAAAGGATTAGATGATGGTGAGAATATTAAAGCAAATAGGTAAAAAATTTTCAAAAGCAATGATTAGTTTTCAGTACTTGAACATTTGGGACCTAAACGTAATGCATATAAAATCCATTTTTTAGTTTAGTATTTCTTGCTCCACATGCCATGATCTAAAACCAGTAAGAAAAACACAAAGATGTTTGAGTTCCAAAAAATCGCGTGAACTAACTTCATGGAGACGTCCTAGGCCTAGCTACTGTAACCGTACCTGCTCCAGCTTTCCTAATTGTCACTGCAACAATTCCAGCTAGTACCATTAGAGAGTTTGCTAAAGTTTCCCAGTATGCTACTAACAAGAAGTGCTTGTGACCACTTTTGATAAGCCATCAGCAAAGAAAATTACTCAAACTGAGCACCTAAAAATGGAGATATACCAAATAACAAATTAAACCTGACCCTGGACCAGCTGGGTTCTGCTTGTGTGACAGCAGTTTATTCAGGAGCCAGATGGCAAATGAACCTTATACTGCTATATGATGATGGAAAATCATTCAGGATCCAGATGGAGCTGGATTGCCAGTTTGACAGTCTTAATGCAGGCTACTTAACGCCTATTTTCTATCAGTAGTGTAGTATCTCCAATGCTCTGAAAAATTTTTGTGGCACTACTGGTGTGTATACTCTATGTTGGCCTAATGATGTAAGAAGGTGTCAGTGTTAAGGTGGACAGTTGCCAGCACTTAAGCACTACTCAGATTGTCAAGCCTTGGTTCTGGCCTGCCCTAGCAGAGCTATTAGAACTAGCAATGGTGCTAGCTATATTTTTGCTGGTAAACATTCTCAAGATTTATGAGTGTAGATGCAAATTGTGAGCTTAGCTTCTAAAGCTTTCAGGCAGTAGCAATCCGGAAAAACTGATGTTTACCCGGAAATCTCTACCGTTCATAATTTGAAGATGCTGCTGCCATGGTGTTTTTCTGTCAGCTTGCCCAGAATCAAATCTCTTAGAGATAACCATGGACAGATGGGAATGTCCAACTCATCATGTGGAGGTGGAACAGATTGAATACAAAAACTCTTGATTAGCAAAGAAAGGGTTCATACTGGAGGGATTATTAAAGAGATCTTCTGTATTCACCTTCAAAGCTATTACTGGGAACCCTGCTCCTTTTCTATACCATGCTCCTTTTTTTAAATGATGACCACCTAAAATTTTTCAAAATCTGATATCCATTTGGAAGATTTCTGATTTCACTTTGTTTATCTTGAAAGGTTTGTGTAGAAAAAAGAAGTGTGATTATGTTGACAATTAAACAAGTGCAATCAACATCTAAATAACAGTGAACAGCGACTTACGAAAGACTTAGGTGTGATTTTTAAAAGCTAAGTTTCTGCACTGTGGTTGTTGTTGTTTTGTATAATGAAGATCTAAAAACCTGTAATGGGAAATACCAGAGCTGGCAACTCTGGTCTCCTTTAGTTTTGTAGAAAGCCTTGCAGTATGTTACTTGTTGCACCAGTACGTAACCACTAAAAGTCAGTGTTTTCCTTATAAGAAAAAAAAACAAATGACAACTAGTTCCAAACAGATTGAACGTAAATCTCAGCTTCTACTCACTACTCAATTTTCAGTCTTGTGGGTTTTAGGATGTGAAGACTTTAATAACTTCAGTAATCCTACAATTTTTCTGGGATGACACTGTCAAAAATTTAACCAGTCAAAAAAACCTGTTATTGGAGGTAGGGGTACTCCTTAAAGAGGCAGATATTTTTTTTCAGACCCTTCTCCTGTATTGTACATAAGAACACAAACTATAGTACTGTGAATTTTGTCCAACTCCAATAGCCTAGCAACACACCAAGCCAAACCCCTTGATAAAGCACTTGTTAGTTCCATTCCAACAGTTATTAACTGAGAGCCCCCCTCTCCACACTTCTTATCCATCTCCTCTCATACAAAAGCAGGAAGATTGGTACTGCTCATATTGCAAACAACATAAAACAAACAACTATTCAAAAAATCTTTGTATACTATAATAAAACATAAAGTGTAGGATGTCTTTGTCTGTACTGCTCTTTCACAGCATCTCTGGTTCCAACTCCTTTCCTAATAAATATACTAGCAAGTAGATCCTGCTTGCAAAGCAGTAATTTAAATGTATCAGAAGGACTTCTGGACATGGCAGAGTTCTTTGTTGAAAATAATCTGCTGTAGTGGTAAGATATGCATAATTAAATAAGTAAATGAATGTGAGTTGCAAAACCCAAAAGGTTTAGTACCTACAGTATGAAAAAGTCAGTCCTGAGAAATACACTCCCAACTCATCTTTTGTGTTGAGTAATGTTGCCAATACACTGATGCCTACTTCATGATGTTCCTCCTTGTCTTTTCAGTGTGTTTTTCTAGACAGCATTTAAACTTTTTGAATACACATAAATTAAGTTTTATACCTTGGATCTAGCAGTTACTATAAAATCTGCAGGTAATAAAAAAAACAGGCACCCATAAAAATATTTTTTTTTTTTTACCATGACTGTGATGAAGTTATAGCTTGTCTTTACGATTAATTTTGTATAGGTCGTAAAGCATGCAGATTATATGGCATATGGACCCACAACAGATAGCACACAACAGCAATATAACACATACAGTCAGAAACCATTTAGAAGTCAATTATTTCCTGTTAACTACTAAATGCTACAAATGTCCACCTTCTATGTAACTCTTGCTAGATATTTCAAGGCACACTGTGAATTAATTTGGATATATGGCCTGGATTTGGGAAATGAAGGAATGTAAAAGACAAAGAGTGTCAGGGAATGTAAATCTGAAGATGCACAGGAGATTTTGATGTATGCTTTTAGTTATGTTTTCCATTTAAATGATCCTAAAAATAATGAATTTGAGTTTGCATCACCCTGTGCTCGTGCAAAAGACTGAGCAAGTTTAACAGGCTGTGAAAAGGTGGAACTCTGTTGTCTATATTCAAAAAAAGGCATCAGTGCAGGTGAGGAACATAGAGAACAGCTTGCTGGCTGCTTAAACTGCGCTAGCTTTTAGCTGGCTGTTTTGGTATGTCTGCGATAGAAGAGATTTTAAGAAATAAATGGAAACAAATTATGTCCCAATACACTAATGTAAATAAAAGTACTAGAAAAAATAAGCGTCTTGAATAGAAATGCGTCAAGATTTCTCTCGTTACCACAATTTCCATTTCCTTAACTTCTTTTTTAAATTAGACAAATTACAAATGTGTTTAGTACAGTTTTCTAATAAGCAGGGATGTATATTGGTTGATTTACCTAGACTGATTAGTTGAATAAACATAAATACAATTTAATTATGATTCTCTTCCCAAATCTATAGGCATTCAGAAAGTTTTAATGTTTTTAAAAGATCTAGCCCATGAAGATACCTGAGCATGGGCCTGAACTAGCAGAACTGCAAATTTTCAGGTTTGCAACAGCTCTTCTTCCAGCCTCTGTCTGCACCTGAGAGCCCAGTGAGGTAACGTGGAGCAGAGGGCCTGAACTGCAAACTCTTATTCACTGCAATGTTTACTGCCATGAGAAACAATGGCACATACTCTGGAATAAGTCAGCAAGTATTAAACGGTGTCTTTCTCAAGTCTGTACATTCAAAAGACACTCCCAATATTATTTCCACTGCTGCATGTAAGATGCATTTCTGTCATTTCTCTTCAGAGATACCACTAGCGGTCTAGGAAGGATGCAAGACAGTAACAGACTTACCTGGCTTGCAGGCTTCTGGCCACCTTCGGCGTTATCCTTTTCCATTCCTCTGGGGATTTCTCAGGAAGAGGCACGTGTCAGCCACAACGCTTTGAAGGAAGCATCAGTGCCTGTCCTGTTCCAGCTGACTGCTCGCAGCACAAGGATGTAGAGGATGAAGCCACATTCAGATACAAAGCTGCAGGCCTCCCACCGTGCTGCAGGACTTCGACATGAGTGGCACCTCTTTGCGTGGCAGCTTGCAGGTGATGGCAAGCACCTGAAGAGAGGCCAAGGGTAATGCCTTCAGATGGACAAAACCCTGCTGTGGGAATCTCTTCCTTGCACTCGTGCATAGCACAGATATCATGGCTGCCAAAGCTTTTCCTGGTCAGTGCCATTATTGTCATGTAGAGAGCAGTGACTGTAGTGAGCAGCCTGCAGCCGTGCACCTCAGGGCCCCACAAGCACACAGGCCCTGCATCCTCTGAGCCAATTACCAGACGGGTTGTTGGGAGGTGGTTGGCGCCAAAACAGGCGGCTGCACCGCAGAGGGCCACTGGGCCCCTGCTGGGGAGATGGGCAGCGCATGTTGCTGAGGAGGCGGCCAACAGTGCCTCCTGAGGAGATGGGTGCCAGGGCTCTGCTCAGAGGAGTGCTACCTTGCTTAGGAAATGGATGTTAATGCCCTTATGAAGAAATGTTGCCAGTGCCCTCTGAAGAGATAGGCACCAGGGCCCTCTGAGGAGACTGGCACTGCCTTGCTGAGAAAATGGCTGCTAATGCCCCTCTGAGGAGACAGCCAACAGAGGTTGCTGAGGAAATGGCAGCTAATGCTCCCTGTGAGGAGGTGACAATCAGAGACTGCTGAGGAAATGGCCACCAGCGCTGGGCAGCTGGCAGGACAACTGGAAGTGTCCAGGTAACTCCACGATGATGCACGGCAGCCTCACAGGGTCACTGGGGGGGGTCCAAGGAGTGCTCTTGATGGTCTTTCATGAGTAAATATGATCCACGCAAGCCATTTTTATTCATTATATTGACAAACCAGGGAGCAGCATTCTGTTTGTTGCTTTGCCGAGGGTTTAAATTCTCTATTTTAATAATGTTATAAAAACTTCACAAAGCAACAAGGGGCTAGAAAAACACTGGATCCATCACAGCCTACATAAATGAGAAGGTGCCATTCACCAGTAAAGGAAAAGTCACACTGTACGGAAATGCCTTCCAAGCCAAGGCTGCTTCCTTCAGATTCTGGCTTACAGGAAATGGTGGAACTATTTTAAATAATTATCTTATTTAATGAATTGAGCTTCATACTCACTTTTCAAAGTTGTCATTGGATATGCTCAGAGTTTTGCAAACATACTTGCAATTATTTTGGAAGTGGCTTATAAGGGTTGTCACCCAGTGCATTTCTTGCTAATTGTTCACTGCTCTACTCTGAAATCAGGCTGTTGTACCTGTGTGTTTTATTGCTCAAGTTTCATGGTATGCTTCCTGAACTCCCCAGGATCTTTTTTCAACTGGTTGCTTGAGCACAAAATTCATGAAGAGCCATATGAATACAGTATATCCACATACACATAGAGAAATTAGCCATATTTGAGCATTTTGAACATTTCACTCTTTTTAGCTATAAACCAACTAGTGAGAACATTTGCAGAATAATGCAGGAGGATCTGTTTGGAAATAGAATTATCATTAAAAAAAAACAGCCATTTTGTTCAAACAAGTATTCTTCCCTTTTCTCCTCCAGCTTTCATTCAAGAAATACTTACAGAGCAGTAGATACAGGGCTGATACTGACCATGCTCAATCAAAAAATAACATTTATTGTGTTAAACAGATGCAACTCTGCCATTCAACTATGTGATCTAAATGTTTTAGATTAGTGTAATATCAAAGGCTGTGTAAAAAGGCTGTGGAGAGTCCTTGTGCCAGGCTACAGTTCAGTGGGAATGAAGGAGCATGCCATAGATCCCATTGCTTCCCCTCTACAGAACCAGTAAATGGTGTCAATCTGTGACAAGTCGTGCTGTAAATTTATGGGGGCTGCTTTTCTCATTGCATTATGGAAAACTCCCAGAGTCTAGAGTCCTTCATCAGCTCTTCATGTGTTTATATATATAAATAAGAAACAGACAATTCCTTTCTATTAAGTGTAGCTCCCAGAATGCAGATATATTTTTCATACCTACTTCCTTTCCCAAACACTTCTTCTTTCAGAAATCAAAAGCATATGAATTCAAAAGTATCTCAGAGAAACAGCCAAAAATCAGGTCATAGGCTCGCTCAGATGGTGGAGTCTCTATTACCACTGTTGTTTGAATTGAGGAGATAAAAATCTCACTGAGTGGCTTTGCATTTTCCAACTTCAAACAATGCTGTTAAAATGTATCACAATTCTTAGAATTCCTGAGCAAAGCAAGGTTGTGTCTCCTTCCTCTGCTTTAACTCTTCTCTTCAAAGTCTTGGAGCCTTTGGGGTGTGGTATCTTATTTTTCTGGTTGCTTTATAATAAGGATAAAGGGGTTATGTTGTTGGAGTTAAATATCACTTAAGAACTTCAAAGCTGCTCCTATGAGAGGAGGGTCTCCGACATTACATCTGGGTGGAGGACACACATGGAAAGGGTTACCATGAGAAACAGCCTTTCCCAGCTGCTGCCTGTCTTAAATTACTGTAGCGGGAGCAGCCACAGTCACTTACTCCTGCCAAACATTGTTTTTTGGCATATTTCAGCCTGCTCAGTTCCTTGCAGGAATTCCCACAAGGGTGGAAGGGATTTCCAGCTTGTTGAAGCCTCTCGAACAATCTGAGATGGCTCTGGCTGTTCCCGTAGTTTAAGACTGGAAAATGGACAAAAGTCAACAGCCATGTTTAGTATGAAAAGCAGTTTTCCTG
>JANHGO010007002.1:0-20617 GCA_024606505.1 Aquila spilogaster
ATTAGTTACTTTAAATAAAGAGGGAAAGATTGTAGGAAGGAAATAATCAAATGCACAAATATAAAAAGTTGAGTAGTTATGAAAAAAAATTCTGGGGGCTGTAGTAGTCCACAAACACACAAGGATAGAGAATGTGGTACTATTACAAAAAACCACCTTTTCTAGGAGGCATTACTCAGAGTGTTGTGTGTAAACTTGGAAGAAATAGTCACTGTTCTACTCTGTGAAAAACTGATGTCAAATGGTTGCTGCATTCTGCTTGATTAAAAAAAAAAAGGTTCACTTTTAAGGGCAACATTTTAAGAAAGACAGGGGAGTGAAGGAGAGTGTGATAAGTAATTGGTTTAGACAATATGACCTATGGAAATATTTGGAAGTATGGAACTAGTCTGGAAGAAAATATAATTGGTGATCAAAGGAGTAAAACAAACGTATTGCTTTTAAACATAACAATAATCAGCACTGGCACATACTATTTAGGGAGATTGTAGAAACCCTTAAATCAGAGGTTTTATTAAATCATACCTCAGACCAGGAGGAAAGGACGACCTTATATCTTGAAATTCTTTTCATCAATAGGTTTCTATGAATTTCATAAAATTACTACACAAACTGAATTTCTACTTACTATTCCAGTGTTTTTGAACGTACAAAATACTGTACTATGCAAAACAGTTTGTGAATGTGTAATTACTCAGGACAGATGGAGCTTCTGGTATTCCCAGTTCATTTCTGTGACTGGGTAGTTCCTTTTTTAGACCAGACATTGTCTATTGCTTATTCACAGAGCCCATCCTGAATTTTTAATTAGATACAAAGGCATTATAAGACTAATCAATAAATAGCAGTTCAACAAGCTGCACAGGATCCATGAGACTGGTAAGCCAATATCTGTAAATTCCTTTTTATTTTCTTCTTGTTCTCTGTTTTACAGAGCTAATTGGAGCTGTGCAGTAGAGAGAGTGTATTGCTCATAATTGATAAACAGTGTCAAATTGGTAATTAAATATTTATCTTGCTATTCTTCTATTAAGCCACAGAAAAAGATCTGGGTCTGGTTTCTGTTTTGTCAGGAAAATGTGGTCAAGGCTATTATTTTGTGGAAGAGAAGGTATTTGCGGACTTTATACTTTATTTTAATGCTGTATTGTAATGAATTGAACTGTGGCAGGCATGCAGTCCTCAGAGTTTTCACGGTGCTCAAAAAACCCAGGAGTCTTCTCCCTATGCTTTTTTATTAAGTCAAAATATGATATGACAGGTACATATCATATTTGAAGATCTGTCTTGGGAAATAGGCCTAACATTAAGCAATGGCCATAGGTGGATTGCCACTGTGCCTAGAAATCCCTGACAGCCCCAGACACAGCTCTAGGTTCTAGTATGGGTTGACTATAGCATATGGCATTGTCAGGGAGATCCCTCTGGGAATTGAAAACATTCCCTGTCTGAAGATTTTGACCTAGTGAATAGGTACAAGATACCAGTACCTGCATTTTGCTTTTGACAGAATTTAAACATACTTTGTATCCACTTTGCAGAGGAGCAAATGATGACATAAGCTTTAAGTCAGAAAACCCAGCCTACTATTAAATTGTTCTGTGTATCTTTATTGTTCTCTTTATGGTTTAAGAGGATATTTATCTCAATATCCTTGTTTTTTGAAAGGCTATATTATTACCTTAAACATACTTGCTGAAAGAATACTGTTTCTCTAGGACAGTGGAACATTTAAAGCAGTAGGCAGACACAATGGACTGAAAGGCCTATTTTCATGTTTGCTGCTTCAAAGGAAATCCTCAGGTCTGAGCTAATATCCTTAAGATAACTCTAAAATATCTTAATAGCTATATCTTAAGATTCTACTTCTAATATAAGTACTCATCACCTGTCCAGAAAGAGAGCACCAGGGAATATTTTTGCTTATAAATTATTCTTTTTTCTTTTCCATTTAAACTCTCCCTTATTTTAACTCACATGAACTACTGTTTAACATTACTGTACCCAACATATAATGATTTGAAAAAAAACACAGAGGAGTGGAGTTATTTAACTTTCATATACCACCATCATGAAGGGTTACAGACAATTATGTGAGCAGAAGGAGGGATTTTTGTTAAGGTGGTAGCTTACAACAGTTTGATATTGCTTTCAGGGAATAAAACTAGTCTAAGGTAACTATTCCCGCATATTTTTTTGAAGGATAATGAATAACAAACATTTATCAAAAATTAATAACAAGCTTTTCTCAAGCAATCCAGATGCTCATATCTGTTCAGTTATTCACCAAACCATAGCAATTAATGCATTTTTGCTAAAATTATAACTGTTGAAAAGTTTGTTCATTGAAAATAATTAGTCTGTGTTTCAGGATCATGTCTTCAAAGACTAAAGATGTAGTACAATTCACTCCCTCCCATGCCTGTTGTATACTCCACATTTTCTCATCCAAGTTGATTAATTGTGTGGCACATGAGTATTTATAGATGAATTCACATGACTGCATAAATGAACTAATTCCATAAGCAGGCTTTTTGGTTCCTCCCTGTCATGCAGACATCCAGGATCTATATACATGCACTTTTTCAGAACTGCAAAATCAGAACACCTTAGAACCATTTATCCTTGTATAATCCCTGTGAGGCAGACAAGATGACAGGGACGAGCTGAAGGCTTCCTGAGAAACTGGACAGGAAGCTGCAGACAAGAGGGACAGAGGCCTCTCCTGCAATGGCTGGGAAGGACTCGAGTCAATTGCATTTGGGTCTCTTCTGTACTGACTGCTTCAGTCCTTGGCAACATCCCAAAAGACCTCAGAAAATCTGCGCAGTTGCCTTCCCACCTTCTTTATTCATCCAAACACCTCTCTGTTCGTCATCTGGTCTGTAGTTGTTTTTGAAATCACTGTGGACCCATTCCTGTGACAGCAGAACAATGGGAAATTCCGTGCTACCTTAATAGTGTAGGCTGAGGAACAGGGAATTTAATAACAGATGACATATCCAGCAAGAAAGACTGTGGATCCAAGTTAGACATATAATTAATAGCTAGGTTTGGCCTGTTTTTCTGCTACATGCTCAGTTATGACCACAATAAAAAGGATCTTTCCAGTTTATGTGGCAAGTGTAGTTGCACCCATGTGAAATACATTTCCATAATGTTGCTAGCTGCCGTAAGACTCCTTGGAAAGGGTTTGATGGTAAGCAGTGAGAACCGCCAAGCCACAGCAGTAGCGATGGAGCTGTGACTGAGGATTGAAGGGCCATCACTGGTTTGGTGTTAATGCAAAAAAGCATCCAGAGCACAAAGACTCCTCAACTTTCCTATCGCTTTTGCAGTGATGGGCTAGATCTTCGTGGTTTAATGGGCAGGAAAAATGCCCACTATTCCTGTGGAATGAATATGTTTAAAATTCTTACACATTGAAAGAATCTGACTTTTCTGTTCAGGTTTTATCTGTATAGCTTCAGGTTTAGGCCTTCAAGTTCACCTGCTTCTAACTAATCATATAAAGAGTTGAAGAGCTCTTTGATGATTATTTTTTATCTTTTGAGAGGGGTTAAAGGCTTTCTTAAAATTCCAGTTACAGTAATTCAGTCCTTTTTTACTCTCAGTTTTTCCTAGACTCAATGTCAACTGAGTCACCCCAGCAAAGTGAAATCATGACTGTCCCTGAAGAAAAGGGTTGTTGGGGCCTGAAACCTCTTTCAACCCACCCCAGCGTGACTTCCCAATTGAACAAAGACTCTTGAGGGTCAAGTTTATTTTTCTGAGTTTGTCTTTCTGAAGGTTTGCCATATCTGAAAGCACGGCTTGCTACAGTTTAAACTGAGCTTTAGAAATGTCAAGTAAGGATAAAAAGGATTAATATACAAGTAACCACAGAATGAGGGATAATGTGGAATCTTACAAGCATTTCCACTGAACCTAATGCAGGGCAATTGCAAAAGCGCAGATGTTAAAGGCAAGATTGGTTTTGTAATAAATATAATTTTGTGGATATAACAGAACAATGGCTATAAGACATAATATTTGTTCATTTAATAGCAAGAAAATAATTAGATCTTTTAGGAAATTGAAATTCTTTAAAAATAAAGAAAAAACATAATTTTGAATGTTTTTAATTTTATGATAAAAATCAGGAAATTAACAAAGTGAGTCTGTCTTAAAACCTTTCCTGCATTAACTAAGCATACAAATTTTTGTGATGCCTCTAAAGCCCCTATGAATGTATTTTCATAAGTACTGATGACTTTGAGACACAAAGCATATTAACATCCCAACTCCCTTTTTTAATTCCTGGTTGGTAATGAAATCATCATACCCCATCCACTGATTGACTTTCACAGAAACTGTTGCAATATCACAAGAGAAAATCACTGTAATTCCAGTCTGCAACGGGAGCTAGGTCCTATAATGAATTGTGGTGAGAAATCTTTGGTTCAAAAGGATTAGAGACAATGGCTTAGTAGTTAAAGAACAATGTATATTCACAGTTATTTTAGCATTAAAATAACTCTGAATACTAAGCAATTTTTAGAATAGTTTTCTTCATAGTGAATAAATATGTTTAAATTATTGATTTAAATAAATAAATGTTTTATTGTGCTGTTTAAATAATTAAACTTCAAGCAATCTTGTGATAAATTGGAAGGTTCTTGAGCACTTCAGCCTTTCAGCTGTAGAGTCACAAGGTAATCTCTGTAACCTGTAAATTGATCAGCATAGCACTGATGGTTGACTTCTTCACTGATGTTTCACTTCTAGACCCTTTTTGTGTTCAAAAAATATGTTTGTAGTACAATGATTTTAAAATAATTTCTTTCACATTTTTTTCCCTTGGTCTTATGTTTCTCATCATCTTCCTGTGCTTTCAGTGGAGAAAAACAAATTCATTAATGATGTTTGAAGGTGATGACAGCTTAACGTTCATGAAGTGTAGGAATAGTTCATTTGAAATAAGTTTGGATTAGCCTGGGGCACGTATATGTCCTAAGTAATAAACATATGCCTCTAAGGCTGTTCTTACACAGTTAAATCCCTTCAGTTTGGAAGTGCAATTTCTAGCTTCTCAATCTCATGTCATTACATAGCATTTTTAGTAACCTACTTATCTAAGATGCTGTTTTGTTGGGGGAGGTTGTCACTGTGTTTGAATAGATATAATTGAAAGGCTGAGTGGAAGTAAGACATAGAAGTCTGCATAACAAGAGTATCTGAGTCAGGCAGCATTGACGGGAGCTAATAATACTCAAATCCAGCCAAATATCCCATGTAAAAAGCAAATTAAACTAACTTAACACCATGAAGTTTAAAGACACCTTCCCAGTGAGCTTTAATTTTCAATTTTTTGTATCAAATAAAACAGGAGAAACAAAAAGAAAACAGACTAGGGTGTTAAATGAAAATATGTACACTATGTACAAACTTCTAAAACTCTCTGCAGTGCCTTGTTGTTATAAAATGTTCCACTTACATTTTTAGATATTTTATCTACAGTTTCATATAACCATCCTATAACGTTGACAACTCATTCTCACAGAAGAATATAGTGGCATAATGTTAAGCATGGTAATAATGGTCAAATATTTGTCATTATAATTTTATGTTTCACAAACATTAACTAGCTCATTTTTATTGTTAAAACAAATTCTTAATTGTAAATAGCGTGTGTTTTAACATTGCCTTTTTAAACCAGGCATAATTGTCCTCATTTTGATATACATTATAGAAGCTATAAATACGCCACTTATCTCAAAAAGTAATGCAGTCTATTAAGTGAGTTCTTTGCTACTCTCGAGAAGACTGCATAATTAAGGCTAAAGAGCTGCAGGATAAAATTTATGTAATAATACTTTCTTGTATCATGCCCTACATAAGAGAATCTTGAAATATTTTTCAAGATTTAATGTATAAAGTGCCCCAACACCCTTTGTGTGTCTTAATGTTAGTGACTAGAAATGATCACGAAACTAGTCAACAAATTGCTATTTGCTCTTTCTTGTATATAGGTCTAACAATTGAGAAAATTGTGAAAAAACTTGACTATCACAAATAATGTGGTTTTGTTGATTGTAGCTCAATTTCTTCTCTTTTAATCTTGAGAATGTGAGCTTGAAGAGGAAGTAGAGTCATACTGTGTAGGTAACAGTCAGTCATCCAAGGTTGCTTCTGTTCTGTGAGCGTATAGGTTAAGAAAACCCCAAACAATTCTCTTCACTTGCCCCACTCCAAAAACCCTAAAGTGAGTTCACACCCTGTCCATTCAAATTACAGATAGCAATAACTATTTGACTTGACTTAACATCCCTCCTCTAGTTATGCAAAATCAAAAAACCATATAGTCATAAAGAACTGGTAGTGATTTCTTAGGTTATTTTCTGCTGTTATCCAGTAACATTTATTTAAAAACAAAATAAAACAAGTTTGAATATTTCCAACCACCCTTGTAGTTCACCAAAAGTTCCTTTCTCATATCACTGTAGCAAATTACTGGTCTGGAACAGAGCTATTAGATTGCTCCAGTTGCAAAATCATCAAGTGAAACAGCAATGTCTTGGAACTGCATATCTTAACTTTGGTTGTACAAGTGCAAAAGCAATAACCAGGGCAATTCATAACAGCATACTATCACTCCAGCTATGTTTGCTCTCATGCTAAGGATCTGAGCTATGAAATAAGAGCTCTTGAATAACTCTCACCATTTGTTGCCATCCTGGGAAAAGCAAGAATATTATTGAATATGAAGAAAAGAAATTACTTTTCTTTTTCCTATTATTATTATTTTTTAAATAATAATTGTCAAAACCTGTATGACTAGATTTAGCAATACTGCAGAAAAAAAGAATTAGACTTTCAAGTATAGGTATAGAAAATCTATGATATCTTTCAGTTCTGAGAGAGACACTGTATCTCTGTTGACAAGAAAAGCAAAGAATTTCACCTGGAGAATTTATTATTAGCGAATAGTGCAAATATTAAAAATCCATTATGGCTCTGTAAGTCAGAGAAGAAAAGCGAAAGAGGAAAAGATCAACCCTCTGAATACTGGAATATGGAAACATGACATTTCTCTGAACTCATGAACTGGTTCATTTTATGTGCCAAGAGCAAATCCCACCAGTGCCGCAGAGAGGAAAGGTACCACGGTATCCTCCCACAGGAGGTATGGCAATTTGTGTTAGAACATAGTCCAGTCGGTCACGGTAGCATTATTTCAGGGCTTTGTAATGACTAGGACTGTTGATGTCGAACTTCCTACCAGCCAGCTGATCTAGGATAATGCAGCTGGCATGTCATTAGATGTGGTAGTGCCTATTCTGTGCTGGAGGGTGAATCATTTTATACTTGCAATCATTACCTCAGGTTATGTTCTGAAACAAGTCAATATAAAAGCAACCACAAGCAGACATTTCCCTGCTAAGTTTGCCAGCTTTGGTGCCCACCTCTTCTTCATTAGGTAGCTTTAGAATTAACCGTACCCCCTAAACATAATGCGCTGATGAGGTTGATGAGTTGGGAGGAAAAAAATCTCTACTACTTATCTATTTCTCTCTGGCCCACCTCATTCCTAGTGCCTTGTCCTTAAAAGTTTAAAACAGATTTTTGTTTCTTGGTGTGATAAGAGATTTTTTCTAGGGAGAATTAAGTAAGAGAAATGAATAGTTCTGTGAGCAGAAGGGCTGATTTCTTATAGATTTGCATCTCATGGCAGAATTCCCTGCTGTCTAATGAACATGTAAATGCCAATTTAAGCTTTTTCAGCAGCTGAAGCAGTCCTCACAGGTGTTCTCTAAGTCATTTCTCTGCAGTCTAACAAGAATCAAATTCATGCCTTAACCTTTCTTGGGAGGAAGAGTGTATGATGTTGTGGAAAGCAGTAGGGTAGCATTATATGACAGTCCATCAAATCCCTCCACCTGTCTTTTTGACACTTTGCAACTTCTGTCTTAATAGTTATAATTGATCAGTATTTTCAGAATTATAAATGAGGAGGGCCTGAGATAATATAACCTTGATTTCTCTTACAGGAACAGGATAAAAAGCAATATGCTTCTCTAAGTTTTAACAAAATCTTAAACAGTACCAGTTTTGAGGCTTATAAAAAAATGCTATTCATTATTTTTTTAATTTTTAATTACATTTCACAAGCCATTATAATTCCAACCTCCGGATGGGACTCAAGCTCTACGAGCCAAATATCCTAGTGCGAATATTGGGAATTAAACTGAAATCAGTAAACAACTGAAATAATCTGAGAAGTGTTCAACCTGATATTTGTAGGTTGAAGAATGGCAATTATTTGATGCACAGTTCAGATAAACAGTTTGGATTTGGTGTCTGGAATTAAAGAGATAGTAATTTTCTAATATATACTGAACTTTTGTATGAAGATTCTCTAGCAGACTTGAGAGCAACAATTTTAAATAGAAATGTTCTTAAAATAATATTTGACTCTAGCACATCTGAAAATGAGGAAATTCAGCCCAAGCTAAAGTTCTTTATATAGAGAGCCTACACTTCAGACTAGGTTGGTTACATGAAGGAGCTTTATTTCATCTGTACTAGTTAAAATCAAAGGCAAATGTGTGATAATTGTTAATATGCCTATCTGAATGCAGTGCCACAGGTAGTACCTGTGCACAGAACTTAAAATACAATATAAAAATAAATTTAAATGAAAAAGTAGCCTTTCAGAAAAGGGCAACGAGGAATATTATTTTTGATATGGCAAAGTTCTAATTCTATAATTCACTTACTTGGGGAATGCAAACTTGGGGGATACAAATTCTTTTTTTTCTAGATATAATTTCCATGATAGTGGAATTTTAATCCAAGATCAGGGTTGCTAGCTCATGGTAATACAACGAAACAAGTAAATTGTTTCATGCTTGGAGAACTTGTTTACACCTGTGTTCTTATTTTCAAACATTCACTTTGCTTAATAAGGTGTTCACACAGACTTGTTAGGATCAAGAAACAGGGAGGAAACTACACCAATAAAACAAGTATTTTTCAAAAACTACCATCAGTCATCTTCTTTTGAACTTATTCTACTTCTGGAAATAATAAAATGTTTAAAATTCATCTGGCTGGGAACTGTTGGGATGCAATTTGAGAACACTGCTGTCATTTCCACAGTAAAAACTGAAAGTCATGACAAAAAACCAAACCTCTGACTTCTCTTTGTCACTCTACTGAAGTATTTCAAATGCTCTCTTGGCTCTGGCTACTCTTTCTCTCCCACCTGCCGTATATGCATATGAACAGCAAAGTGCTTGCTAGGGAACGGGGCCAGCAGAGCTGAACCAGAAGGGAGGCCTGCTGCTGGGCACAGTGCCCTGGAGGAGGAGTGCTGCATTTGCCTGGTGGGAATGTTGGTTTCTTGAAGGAAACTGGATGGCATTTCCATTTCCACATTCCTTCTAGGAAACTCATGAGCCCCTTCAAAGCAAATATTGTTTTGTTGGGTGTAAGAAGTTACTGCTTGCCATTTCATTGCTTTGCCTCTTGGGTTCTGAGTATCCTTCTCTCTTATGGCATCTGAGGTAACATCATGACTGACTTGGTCTCATAGAGAATCTCTGTAACAAGCTACAGCTGCAAGAGATGAATGACCACTGCATCATTTCTGCACCCAACCTATCATCTCAACCCTTAAGTCTTTTATGATAACAACCTCCACAGAAAGATAAATGCAAAAAGCATCGGATGACTCTTTTGAGCATATTAACCTTTTCTGGTGCCTAGCACCAGTTGCAGCCTTATCTCTCTGTGGAGTTACAAACACAGCAGCTAACTTCTAAAAAACAGTGTAGGAGACCTTACCAAGATCTAGCTTCCAGTGACCTCACATTACATCACCGATGTGTAAAGTACACTCCAGCCTACGTGGTAAAGCTCAATCCACAGTTCCCTCATCACAGTCCTGTGGGACTCCAAATGCATCCTTCTCTGTATGCCACACAGTGTTTCAGATCCAGAATTGCCAGTTCATTTTTAAAAGCTTTCCAGGGCATAACATTTTCAAATGTTAAAAGAGGAAAGCCTTAAAAAGGCATAACCCATGGGATTCACAGTGTTATAACCTCACTTTTAAGGAAAGATTAAAAGGTTGCACTTCCTGGCCTGAAAACATACAACGTGATGGTATTCACACTGCGACGTGTAATGGAGGCTCCCAGGGGAACCTGTTTTGTAGTAGCTGTGAACTTTATCCTGAATATGTCTATCTGAGAAATAAATAGTTCTTCAAAGGTGTCCTCTTGAAAAGGGCAAGCCATTTAAATACCTTGTAGGATTTGGACTAGGGTGATTACATACACCTAGAAGCTCTACCTTTATTCCTGTGAAGCTGGTAACTGAAACTTCAAGATGGTATCCGTAGTCTTTAAAGAATTTTTTTACATCCTAGGCTTGATCTGTTTGACTTCAAATGGCAATACTAGTTATAAATTATTCATGATTCATAGCTGTCTCTTCTGAGACATGATCTTCAAACTAAGCATCCTCTTCATCTCTGTTCTTCCCTTCAGGCCTGTTGCATGCAGGCCTGTGGCCTGTCTTACTCTTGCTCTTGGTATTCAGTATCATTTTAGAACATCATCTCATTGTTTGCCATTTTTCATAGTTTGTCTCTCTCTCTTTCTCTCTCACTATCTCTGACACCTTCTACTTTTTAAACTCTACATTTATTTACTATTTTAACCATAACCTAGTTCCTTCGGCTTCAGTGCCATTATTTCTTTTTGTTCTCTGATTTTAAAAATAATTTTTCCCCCTTCTAATAGCTACAGAGATTTTGGGTTTGACAGCTGTTTTTTTCTTTCCTCCAATGATTTTACTTTCTACCTCACGTCAATAATATCCTCCTAGAAAGCTCAAGAGGTTAAAAATACACCCAAACACATTTGCAATCTCCTTTCTTAGCATATAAATAACTGCTCTATTAGAGCTAGTTTTTTCCATTTCATTTCCTCACCCATCACACCTTAGCCTATTTTGCAACACCTGCTTTTGCCAGTGGATGTTTCTGCTGTTATATGTTAGCTATGATTGTGAACAAGATTAATTTGCACATTGCTGAAGGTTTGCACCTGGCTTCTGCAAGACAAAATGCTTAAGAAACCAGAAAAAATATGGAATCTGCACACAGAGCGGGCATTGTCCTCAGGCAAACCAGTAGCAGGAGAATGAGGATACTGTTTACTTCTCAAACAGTCCACAATAGCATTTTCTAGAGGAACGTCTGAAGTTGGAAAACAAATACGCTTGTGATATTTTTATTTAAAATTGTTCTAAGAAGTTATAAAACCCCACAAGTATGATTCAGAATAACTTATTTTTAATATTCATAGAAGTGAACTCTGAAGCACACTTTTCCAAGTAATTTGGCAATCTCTTACTTAAGAATATGGAACAAAATGTCTCCAAAATACTTCCACATTTCTCTTTGGAAAAATACAGGTTTTAGAGGTAAATGGCTTGCCTAGATGTTACAGTTTTAAAGTATGGCTCTAATAAATTTTAGATGCTTACAAAAGAAAAGTTACTCTCAAACAAGTGAACCAACATACAGCTCTGGATTCTTCTCATGAACATCATTCTAAACTTTTGTGTGTAGGATTTATGATATTTTAAAAGCTTTTTTTTTTTTTGAAAAAGGGCTCACTTTCCTAGTATACAAACAGACCACACATTTCTACATTCAGATAGTGAGATACCACAGTAATCACTATTATAATAATAATTAATAAAGAAATAAAAAATAAAAACGACTGATGAATATTAAAACTTCACAAACAGTTACCAAAAATGTATTATTCTTCTCCCTTCTTCCTTTTGCCTTATCTATGATAAAGATACACAGACATGTTCAAGACTCATTCAAACAGCAACTCCTGATGTAACCAATTTACATGTTCATCTGCTAAGGCAGATGAATACTAAGATATGCACTGCAATTCCTACACGAGTACTAGTAAATCTTAAACAAGAAGTTAGCGTTAGAACTCACTTTAACAAGATGTGCGAACATCCTCTCTTCCTACCTGTGTATCTGAGTAAACAACAGGTTTCTGAAGAACTTAATATGTCAAAGGTAGAAGTGGAAAGCTGATCGGGAGGATTCCCTGCAGAATTCTGCAACCTTTTCAACATTGAAAGCCTTTATGATAAACCCATAAATTTTTAAACAACAGAATTACCTTTTGCTACATAATTTAAGTCAATATTCAACAGACGCAAATAATGGAAGTTTAAAATGCACTTATGTATTGCAGCCAGCTGTGTCTGTCATTGATAAAAGAAACAGAAAATTGTGGACTGTCTCTCTCAGTGGCATAATCACTACCTGGTCTATGCACTTACTTTTTAATTAACTAGTAAATGAATTATTTGGTTACCCTTCAACTACTTAGGGGTATCCTGTGAGAATCAGCAGTATCAGGAAGTTCAGAATTACTATAATCATTCAAGAACCCATATCATTTAGTGGTTAGCCAGATTCTGAATATAGGCAAGTTTTTCAGTGGAAGGTGCAGGGATCCAATCCTAAATAACAACAAAATAATCTAACTCTTGTGCATATATCACCTTTAATATTGTTATTTTTTTGTAAATGCCAGTGCATGAGGGTTTTTATTCTTTTCCAAAAGTCTATTTTCTGAATTTTCTTATCATCTATAGGTGTCACCTTGTTTCCATGGTGTACAAAAACTTTTTCAAAGCATAGAGCCTGCTTTTTTCTGGCAGAAACAAGACAAGACATGAACATGAAAAAACTGAATGAAATTTGGTTTTTTCTTTGTATTTTAGGAAAGAAGTGTTTGGAAAAAAATGCAGAAAGTTTCAGACCAATCCTTATAGCACTGATTACGAGCTCTGATTTTAAATAGGAGCATTTGTGCGTTCATTTTATTTTGCTTCTTTGTACGACCATGCCTACATTGGTACTTTGTAGTATCACCAGAAACAGAATAATAATAAAACATTTTCTAGTTTTCTTTTGTGTGAGAAGCCAAAGAAAAATTATTACCTTATAAGTATAAATATAACTCATAAATATTATATAATTACATTAAATATTATTTTTCTCTTTTTCAACCACTGCCATTAAATATTTCCATGTAAGTTTAGAGCAGAATCTGCCAGATGTTGCTGAAGCACATAGCGTGCACATGTTCCAAAGAACATCCATGGGAGGAAAGATGAGTTGAGAGAAGAGAAATAGCTGTCCTACAGCTCTGCAGCTGTTCAGTGAGAGAGCTGGGACTAGACCTGAGATATCTTGCCTGCTGTTTCAGTGTCCTAACCAATAATCCACACTGCTTCTTTGAGATATTTTTGGGCTATGCTGTTTTCCAACAAGCCAATTTACTTTTTACTATGTATCTTTGTTGGGTTCTTGTGCTCAACATCATTTTCTCTTATTACTGAGCTGCCCCAGCTCTCTGAAGCCCATGACATTTCATAGCTGATCACACTGAGCTCTGAAGAAAGTTGGGTTTGATCTGTACTACTTTTGCTCCTTGATGTTTTGCCTTCCAGGATGCCATGCCCGGGCGAGTTTTAGTCTTTTCTTGGTTACTTAGATGGTTTCCTGGGGGTTTAAAACTAAATATTTGCTGATTAAATCTTCTAAAATATTTAAAGGAAGCCAAAAATAAATGGAATTGAAATCCTAAAATAATAATAATAATAAAAAAATAGTGCTGGAAGTCGAGCAATAAAGCATGTTGTATTCCTCCCAGCATCACTTGGGCTTTTTATTTATGGTGCTGTCTTTCCAGTAATCTCCCTGTGCATTCAGTGGAAGCGAGATGCTGGTGTTCAAGTGGTACTTTCTTGTAGAAATATTTCTTCTGCTGGGGGGTTCAGACAGAATGAATCTGTGAAATCTGTAGCTCCCCTGCAGAACATTGCCTCCATGCAGTCATGCTTCTCTCCTCTGGAGAGGAAGTAGAGGAAAACATCAAGTTTTATTGTGGCCTCAGGTTATGTAATACTGTCTCCTGGGTCTGAAAATAACTGGACACATCAAGATCAAAGATTAAATGTACTGTATCCTCAAATTCCTCTTCTCTCAGAACGAAAGGCTTTCAGAAGAATTCCAGAATGACCTTTGCCATGCAAGACAATTTATAAAGATGTGAAAGCAAATCTGAGAAGTTGTGTTTTATGAACTGCATTAGTCCTGTGCATTTCAGCAACCAGGACATGCACAAAGCTCTTTAAACAGTACTAATTTCAAGGGAGTTCTCTAACATGTCTGTAAATCTGTTGTTATTTAGACCAAAAATATTAAATACTTTATTTTCTTCTATTGTGGTGTTCAGCAAATAGGCCTGTATCTAATTTTCAGCCACTTCTGAAATTTTAGGAAGCCTACAGTAGAGTACATAGATGACACGTGGGTCTCTTGTTCAGCCAGTATGGGAGCAGTTCTGTCCACAGACTCATCCACTGACCACAAACAGAGCCCTAATGTCTAATATCAGATTAGCTGAGATGACACCATGAAAGGAATTGGTCCACCTAAGATCTGACTCCCTTTGGGAGTTGTCTATTCCTTTTGATTGACCATTTGCTTTTAACTTTGTTATTTCAGGTACTTAATGTTAGCAGTTTTTAACCTAGGCCTCAAAGTACCACCTTTAACTTCATTCCCATTTTTACATCTTACATTTATCTTATTACCCCTGGAGCTGCCCACGCTCCCTTTTCATACAAATCCTTTGCACAGTTGTCTAGGAAGTCCAAATATGTAGACCAATGATACAGCACAAATGTTGTGCTTTACCACCCCTGTAAAACAAAACCAGCCACCATTTTGTGCTTTTTTTCCTTGATGCAAACTGCTGAAAATTTCAATATGATAAAATTTACATAGCTTTGACAATTCTTATTTCATGCCATTTCATAATCCTGACAGTGTGTTTGATCTAAAGTACCAGGTATGTGGCATGCTTCATGCTTTGAAGTACGGAAACAAACCAGTTATTTCCAGTTCTCCCTGTATGTAAGAGCAGGCAGGGTTGGATGTTGCCAGGAAGTGGGAACACCATCTGGATACCTCAAAATTAATGAAATACAATAAAAAATATTTCCTATTTGTTTATGTTGGTGATTTCACTGTATCTCCAAACCTTTATTATTAAAATAATAATAAATCAAATATTCAAAATTAATCAAGTCATTGCTTTAAACATGCACAGAGCCCTTAGGTATACGTGCATAATTTTTTTGAAGCAGACAGCTTTTCCTTAGGTATTCAGAAAACAACCAGACATCCAAAAGAGCCAAGGACACAGGATGCCTGAGTGTGTCAGGCACAGCGAGATTTCTAACAGAACAGCACCCCAACTGGTTGTGTTGCCTGGAAATTGTGACTCTACTTTCTCACATTACTTGAGATTTCACATTTTTTCATCTCTGTTCCAATTTTCTATCACAGTAAGTCAAACAGGTTATTCAGAAACCTAACCACTCCTAACCATTCAGAGATGAGACACTGAGCTTTCATCCAGGGTTGACGCTTCCTAGGCAGGAGGGGAGTGGGAAAGGGAGCAGAAGGTTCTATAATTTGCAGATTATTTACACACTGGAGCATCATGGTTCACTCACAGCAGTTGCAACCTATTACATCATGCTGCTGCCACATCTGAACACTAATCCTGCACACTAAAAATCCTCCTGTATTTGCTAATGCCAGTGTAGCAGCTTAGCTGCCTTCAAAACAAATAAAAAGGATCAGTTGTTTGTAATTATGTCCCAAACTGGAAAAAAAAAAATCATATGTAAATATATAGGGCCAATAACATTCATTTTCCCTTCCAACTTCTAGTATTCACAGATGGAACCTTAGAAACAAACACACCTAAGTTCACCTTCAATCCCTCAAATACATTTCCACATACTGACATTTTTCAGCAACAAAAAATTCTTAGGGTGAATCTTGTCTCTGTGAATTCAAAGGGAAGGTGGGAACAACAGTAATAGATTTTAATTACTGTCTAGTGTCATTACATTCTTTCCTCCTATAATTAGAAACTAATGAGAAGTGGAACACATTCTGTCAAATGAACTGAGAAAACAGCACTTCAAGTGGAATGAGTGGCCAAGGACCAAACAAAATCCAGAACTGTCGGGCAGAAAGTCATGTCATACATAAAGAAATTTCATTTGCTTGGATGGCTGTAATGATTCATCTCATTTTGCAGGAGTTTCATCAGCTGGGGTTGTCATTTCACACAAACATAAACTAACTCCAGTTCTCTTCTCCCTGCTCCCGCAGGAAATCAAGGTGTTTGATGTCAGGCACATTCGCACACAGACATCCACGTTACTCTTTAAAGACAGAAAAAAAAGAGAAATCTCCTCCCATCCCCCGCCCTCCTCCCTGCTGTGCAATGTAGTTAGGATTCATCCTTTGGAATGTAAATTGAAAACCAGGCTTGCAGCTATCTGAATCCCAGAGATAATCTTATATAAATGGACTATAGTGCAAGCTTTGTCAAAGTCTTAATATTGTTTTACCTCATTACATAATCAAGCTATAATCGCGGCTTAGAAATGGATATTTAAAGTTGGGGTGAAATCACCTAGTACAGTTGCTGGGCTGTATCAGCAATGACCGTGAATCACCCCATTCTTTATATAATGCCCAGACAGAGCAAGTGCCAACAGTCAGGTAGTGAACAGCACCGCTCCCAAGTGCTTCAAGTTTGTTGCAAGCAAATATCTACAATGTCATGGCAGATTTTCTTTCCTTCTTTGCCCTAAAGGGTAAACATTCACTGTATTTTATTTCACGTCATGACTTCCCTATGACACAATAGTGGTATTTTGCTGCTAAACCTCAGAGGGAAAGAGACTGTCAAGCACTTTTGAAAAGGAAGAGACTTAATTATTTTTTGAAACTGTCTGGCCCTTATGCAGTCTAAAAATGAGTCAATGAAAGAATAAAAATGGTGAAGGACAGAAACAATGAAAAGGGCATTTGGCAGAGGATAAGATAATGCAAAGGTCTCATGGTCAGATATCTGGGGACAGTGTTCTTTCTGATTTTGCCTTTTCCCCAGACTTTTCATTTCTGGCTGTGGGCACCAATAAATCTCATAAATATCAGCTTATGATCAGCACTGTGATCAAATTTCTGTCCTATCTTTATGAAAATTCACTCATGTGCCCAGTGATCAAATACTTCAGCTGAAATTATTTTCCTTTGATATATGTAAAATCATATTGCACCGGAGGACCTAATATCATCTCTTCATGTGACGAATTACCAATTTTAGAAGTACAGTTTTATTAGTACTGAACCAGACAGTTTTAAGAACTTTCTGATATGTTGGAAGAAGAAAAAACCATCAAAAGTAGGTCATTTTAAGTTTTATACAAGAGAATAATTTGAATGGGTTAAATCTGAATCCTCATAGAAAATTGTGTGTTTAGAAAAAATATTATGTTTTCCTCATACCACCATAACTGTGCAAGACATCTCACTGAACCGCATTTTCAGGCTGACTCACTACCCTCACCAAGACAGTAAATGCCAGCAGAATTCCAAATATAGGCCCTGTCAAGGCAAGAAAAGAGATGGGGACAAAATCCAAATGAAGATGCATCAGGACAAATACACCAATCTTAAACTATTTACATGATTTTTCATCCTAGATTAGAGCTGCAGTGTAAAATGTAGTTCACAGTCTGACACTGGCCTGATTTGAGAGAGAAAGGTCTGACTCCAGTGTCCCATTCTTCCCTTTTCCTGCCTTCCCTGGGGGCAGTCATCTGCATCCAGCCACTGCTGAGCAGAGCATACACCAGAGCTCTGGTACCATCACCTATTTTGACATGAAAGAGAAAAGCCTTTGTCCGTATTTTACCATTCCTTTTTTTTTTTTTTTTTTTTTTTTTTTTAATTTTATTTCTCCACTTGGAGCAGTTTTTGGGTAACCCTGCTGCTCTCCAGTGTGCCAGAAGTAGAAGAAGGGCGCACAATATGAAGGAAATCGGCTGTTTTACAGGCAACGCCCCACAAGCTTACCAACCAGTTATTATTTACTATTACAGAATATCTGCATAAAAATGGCACCAAGCCTGACTCTTTTTTAAAGAAGAAGGATGCATTTAGGATCCTTTTGGTCCAATTTGCTATTATTTTTATAGTCAGTACTGGTCCAGTATGTTGGCATTTTAAGAGCTAGAAAGAATTAGAAGCTCATATGGATTTGGTAGGATTTGGGTACATAGCTCCAGCCCAGAAATGTAAGGCACTGAAATAATACACAGCAAGATGCAATAATGCCAGCTCTAGAAAAATAACAGATGTTTTTCACATGTTCTGGAAATCTGAGTACTGCAGACTTAGACAATAAACCTTTTGGGTCTAGGATCATCTTGTTTTACGTGTGGGTACATCATGAAACAAACCGGTCAATGATTAAATCCTTTCAGTTCTGTCAAAATATTTGAGACATTTTTAAAACCTTTTGTTTTTCAAATTCTTCATGAGCATTTTATTTTTTTTTAAATACAACTCATTCAGAGTGAGACTTTACTTAAAGTACTGACAACAAGGAACTTACAGCAAAGCTCATACCTTAAAGGAGTTATTTATAGAAATCATATGTTACTATTTTAATGGTATTTCCATGTACCACTACTAAAACCAAGAAAACACATCTTTTCCATTAAACTACGATTTACCTGTTCATTCTTTTAAAAAAACCAAACAACATTGCTAGCTATGATCTCTGCCTAACAGAAAATGAGACTGTTGACCATGTTAACAGTAAAAGAGAGAGCGAACAAGGATGTATCTATTAGTTATTTATGAGGAAAAGAAGATAAATTCTGCTGCCACAGTTGTTCTTCATTAACAATTTATGCAGTTAGTACTCATTACTTGTAGCACAAAGGTGATGTTACTTTGGTAATATTTCTATCATACAAGAGTTGGTTTAGTTCTTACAAGTGCTCCTCTATTAACAGAGCCATAGAAGTCAGTTATGCCATTTGAGTGTTTGTATAAACACTCAATGAGGAGAAAAATTAGAAATTGTGAAGAATCGGTTTTCCACTGGCAGACTTGCAATCATTTCTCCTTTCTATTCTGAGCGGACAGTGCCCTCCTGTGGAACGATTTTTTTTTAATTTGCTTTTTTCCTATGTATACTTCATCCAGAAAGATGAACTGGATAGGGTTTCCCGTATCTACACAAGTTATTTATTTATGTACTTGTTTATATTAGTTAATTTTGAGGAAAGGGTCCATTTCTATCTATATTTTTATATGATTCTCTAAAAAAAAAAAAAAATCTTTTAAAAGTTCTTGCTCTTTTCTGTTTGGTTTCTGTGTAAAATTAGGAGAGAAAAACCCACTGGAAATCTGGACAGCTGGTGCATGTCTGGGTCTGTATGAACCATGTGGCAGCTATTGGCTAGGCTAACAAAACTGTGCCTATTATTTACCATATAAACAGTGACCTACATTAATCCTAGTTGCTAGTCATTTGATCACTCCTTAAAGAACAAATGATGGCCTGAAATTTTGGGAGAGTTTGGCTCATGCATTATTATTCTCCTGTCTTGTCTTTTTTTTTCTCAGCAGTTTCACAAATCCATCTAGTAGAAGAAAACTTCAAGTTTTAAAAAGATATAACAACAATACTTGGTAGCATTTTTCTGCCAATTATTGATTCATCATCAATATTCTCCTATATAATTTATTTTCTCTACAGATTTTTACATTTTAGGCATAAGAAGCACTAAATTATAAACGTTATCCAAATTAATAAAATACACATTGATTTTCATACTACTAAACACTGGCAAAAATATTTGAGGTAACCAAATACTCAAGGAAAATCCTGTTCAGACCCTGAGATAGAACACCTCCAGTTCCTGGGGGAGAAGAGCTCCACAATGAAGCTCCCTGACACCATGGAGTCAGCATGAGGTGAGGAGCTCATGTGCTGTATACTTTCAGCACACAGAGAAATTCTGGAGATTTTAGGTAGTGGACTGCATAATGGAACAAATAAAGTTTGAGAAGAACAGAGCCACCTCTACCATCCATCTGGTTTTGCTGTGCCCTTCAGTGGTGTGTAGCTTTGTAAGAAACAGAGATAGCATGGGGCTAGTCAGAATAGTCTTCTTAAAAACTCTCAAAAAACTTCTTATGTCTATGGACACATGCCTATGCACACATTGGTTGTTTCGCAAAACTTTTAACTTAGCCATGAAAGATTTTCACAGAAATGCCAACATGTAAAAAGGCCAGCCCTTCACCCAATTAATTTCCCTGTTAAAAACTCCATATATTTAACAGAAATGAAACACTGAATTTTCTCCACTCCAAAACTGTCTATGAGAATGAACTGAAATGACACATACAAATAACTTGACCAGATGGCCAACATGTAATTTTTGAAGCTTTTCTGCAGTTCTTTTAATAATTTAAATCCAGCAGCCTTTTAAACAACAGAAAACAGAATCTTATAATAGTAAGCGTGAGACAATCTCAGCTATAAGTATTGCTACCTGAACTATAATTAAGACACCAATTTCCTGTGATGTTAGAAAGCTGTTCTTTTCTCTAGCATTTGTACTA
>JANHGO010007003.1:0-20617 GCA_024606505.1 Aquila spilogaster
AGAGAGGTTGTGGATGCCCCCTCCCTGGAAGCATTCAAGGCCAGGCTGGATGGGGCTTTGAGCAACCTGGTCTAGTGAGAGGTGTCCCTACCTATAGCAGGGGGATTGGAACTAGATGATCTTAAAGGTCCCTTCCAACCCAAACTATTCTATGATTCTCTGATCCTCCAGCCTGAGAGTCTCAGCCATGATGCCAGGTTGGACCATCTACCTAGGAACAGACCGAAGGTGTCTCAAGCCAAAATGAAATGACATGGTGGAATTATGCTCACAGCCTTAGATGGCAGACATAGCTAGTCACCTGCGTGGGATACCAGTGACATCCAAGGCAACAACCAGTGTAAAGTGAGGTGGAAGAACTGGTCTATCACCACAACATGGGAGATCATTTGTAATGAGGGCACTAAAGCACAGTTCAGCAGATAGAATGGAGTTAATTCCTATTTTAACAGAATCATTAATGTAAAGCTGAGCTTTGCTGAAAAGATTTGCTGTTATAAAACAGGAGATACCAGCTTTAACAGGTAAGAGGATGAGAGATCTGGCACTGCAGACACATTTACACTCTTACGCTCACACCTGCCTTACACACCCAACTGAGGCTCCAAGGAGAAGATAGGATGGTGGCAACTATCAAGAGGCTATGTTTACTGGCAATGGAGGAAACAGATCAAAAAAAGTACGATTGTTACACATATTTACCAAACTCTCAAACAGAAATGCTGAGATCTGAAAAGTTCCTTTAATTTACTTTTTTCAGTTTTGATTTATATTCTCCACTCTGTGTGTGGAAACAGCAAAACACAGGAAGAATGAGCTTGTCCATTGCAATGTGGTTCTTTCTGGGGGATTTTCCTAGTAAAATCTGCTCACTCCTTCAAACTGTCCCTCTGATGAAAAATCAGTCTTAGGTGTTTCAATAAATAATGGTTATGACAGTGAAATAAAGTATAAGGTATCAACATTACACTAATGACTTGAAGTCATTATCTGTTTTCTATATCCTGATAGGAGTAGAATGAGTTTATTGATTGCTGCACTGTTCCTGCAGCACAGAAATCTCCACAAAAACATACCAGTGCAAATAGTATCGCATTTTCTATACTTAGTGGGGAGGCCAAGTATTTAATAGATACTGAAATGATCTAAGGTCACCTGCAGATAATCCTCTACCAAGGCAGGTTGGAGAAGCAACAGAGGGATGGTGAGGGAAAATGTACATTAAGCACAACTTACTCTTGGAGAACAAAATTTGCTCTTTGAGTACACAGCTGAACTTGGTTTTGCTTTCTCTTAGCCAAAGACAACAAAAGCCATAGCTGTGTGATAAACCTATTTTGAGCAAGCTGGACAGAAATACCCTTTAAATTAATCTAGGGTGGAAAAACTTTTTCACTTAGAAACAGTCTCTTAGTCTCTCAGCCTTTCTGAAAGCCTGTCTCTCCAGAAGAGGTGCCTCCAGTCCTCTCTGTTTCTTCTTGGCTGTCAGCTGTGAATTTTAGCTTGGCTAATTTACAGTATTTGGGTACTGTTATGATATACAGTGGGACCAGCTATTCCCACAGGTCCTTCAAGGGGCTGCATACACTGTTACACTTTACTATCCCATGCTGTCAGCATAAGACTGACCATGTTCACTACAGTGACAAGAAAATTACTTTTGAAAGAAGAACACTTTCAATCCCCACACATTTGGGGCCATAAGCAGAAACTTGCGTCCTGCCGACCATTCTGCAAGCTGCTGGGTATGGTTTCAAGTGAAATTTCAGGGCACGTGCATCCTTGAGCAATCAGATCTGGTCCCATTTCAGTTTGCATCTGTAGAAGTTTAACACATCTCAGATCTTTCTGAGAACACTGGAGATTCTGCTGATGCTGAGAACATTTTGCTGGTAGTTTATATCCTTTCCTAAGTAAGCACAGAAAGAGAAGCCAAAGCTTTAATTCTTCTAAGCTATTCTTATTCTTTCTCTTGTGTTACACATTTTTACCCATAGGCATCTTGGTTACTAGATCTACTTGCCAGTCCCACAAGCGCTTTGGAGCCCTTCTCAAAGGAAGCTTCTTCCTTGTCATCTCCAAGTCTCTGCCCGCAGGCAGCTCTCTGCATAAAGTCTCTAACATCTCCTTATCATTTCTGCTGAGAAGATACACTACTCCCACCTTCTGTGAGTTTCTAGGGCATGCTGGCTACTACCCATAGCCCTGCAAAACATGTGGTGCGGTCTGGCGGCTGGGAGAGGAGAGCTGTCTGGGTGACCCTCCACTGTGCTATTAAATATCACAACCAAAGCTTAAATATTGCACTGACAGGAACTTCCTAGAAACAAAAAGGAGACACAGGTTGGTAAAACCAGCAAGGGTTCCAAAGAGCAAATAGCCACACCCTAGGGTGGTATTCGCACTTGCAAGAAATCTCTTTTCTGCTGGTCCTCCCTTGAGTGAAGAGGGACAGAAAGACTAGCAGCTCTGATCCACAACTGAAATGCAAAAATGCTCTACAGGGCAAAGGAGTGGTAGGGTAAGCGCTACAATAGACAAGCAAGCTCAGTCAGCACATAGTTGCAGGCAGATGACGTGCCAGCAGAAGAGAACAACAGTCCCAAGATAATTGTGGCTGGCCCACAACCTCAGTCTATGTCAACTCTGTGGCCTGTAAGCCAAAGGTTTGCTTTTTTTCCCACTCCCTTGCATACCACATGGCATCTCCAGCCTTACACAATCACTGACTTCTCCCTGGATCTTTGGGAGAGCAAAACAACGTTGGGAGCCAGACTCTAGATAGTAGCAGACATTAGTGAGACATTAGGTATGAGACATTTGAATGAAAGTGTGCAGGCTGCTCTGACTCTGAAGAACTTTCCTGCCCTCATGATCCAGCTTCCCCAAACCTCCTGCACATATGATAGCAAAATGTGTCCAAGAAGAGAGCAATTTCCCTTTTTGCTAATGCTCTCAGTCTTCACTGGTCCCTCCAGCAAATGACTGTGGTTCTTTGCACACTTCCTATCTTGCTGGAATTCATCCCATAAGAGGCTGAACAATCCTTTGTAGAATGTTTTTAAGGAAAAAAGTCTCCACCTGATCACTGAGTTTCAATGAGCTCCACAGCTCGTTGAATCTCATGAAAGGTATTTAAATGAATGAAAATTGTACTCAAGCCCTGACTGTTGCGCAAGATCTTTATTCTAGCCACTGTGTCCTTCTGCATTATGCATCCTCTTATAACAAACATGATGTCAAAACAGAGAGACACACGCTGCTTATTCTTGGCCAAGAAATCAGCTGTAACAATACTCTTGAAGAATCTCCATGTATGTAACCTCATATTAACTGGTGTGGGGCCTCCCTGAAACACTGCAGACCGTTAGAATCAGGTGTTTGGAAGAGATAAGAAGTGACAGTTCCAAACTATGCTTTTCTCGCAGGCACAGAGATTTAGCGAGACTGAGGAGGCAAATCCATACTAACGCGCACCATCACAGCAGCCAGCGGTGACGGAGGTGCAAGATAACTCCCCCTCTTCCCCAGGCAGCGCACAACACGGCGAAAAGGATTTTTGGGGTGTTTGGGGGTTGTACGTGGGGCAAAGCCTGTGCCATCGGACCCACGAGCTGGGCGCTCGACCCCGTTCCTCAGCAGCGGGGCCCCCCAGCCCAGCAGAGGGCGCTCCAGCACCGGCTAACGGCGGGGAGCCGGTGCGCGGCCCTGCCCGCTCGCTGGGGCTGTGCGGGGCGGTCTGCTGCGGGCGGCGGGTGGGCGGCTGCCGGGCAGAGAGCTGGGAGGTTGCGCTCTGGTAGAACGAGCTTCCCCTTTTCCGTTCCTTTTTGACCGTGCAGGCCTAGTTCTTTGCCAAAGGGAAATGTCTGTCTTCCCCCTAACGCCTACAGCAGGACTAACGTCAAAAGACCCAGCCCTGCAGGCACCCCTAGCCTCCTCCCCTATCCCAGCGCTGAAACATGAGGTCTTGCGTCTCACGGCAGCAGCAGCAGTATCCTTAGGCCTTTAGGCAGGGTTCTGGCAGTCAGAGCATCCTTCCCTTCCAGTGGCCGCAGATACCCTGGGCGACACAAGCGACCCCTGAAGCTGGGTCTGACTTCAAAGTGCCCTGCTCTGCACACAGCATCAGTTGGTGGCTTCCAGAACTGCTTCTGACCCAGAGGGTTCCTTGATCGCAGTGCTCTATAAGTATACATAAAACACCCTTATCTCCATTACACAACACAGAAGAAAAATTGAGACTGGTAACGCCACGTTCACCAAATCGTTTGGTTTCAGGTGGAGCCAGCTGTAACAGGACCTGTAGGCTGATAGCTCCAGCAGGTCACTCACTGCCTTCCTCTCCATGCTGTCTCATCAATCCTGCTCCTTCTTTTAATAACTCTGTAAACAGATGGGTTATATCAGACTATATATGGGTTGCTCTCCTGGATTCACTGTACATATGAACATCAACAACTTAATTGATGGTGTATATCCATTTCATAGGATAGCATGGCATTGATTGATGAGCCAACTAAAAATATGTCTCATTTGAAATACCAAGAAGTTTTCTTCCAATTCTTGCAGGCGAATGAATGCCACTGTTTCGCACTGCAGCTGCTCACTGATGTGGATCTACTGTGTCAGTCACTCCTTTTAAGTTCCACCACTGTAAATACAGAACTGCTTCATTCAAGTCCCTGAGGCTTAATCAGCTTGCTTTTAACACAGCCTGGCAAGAGAAATTGCCTTTAGCTAACAAATTGATTGTAGAGGTGTATTTTTTCAAGAAGAACATTTTCCTTGTTTAATCTTTTTTTTTTTTTTCAAGTCATTAACAAAGGGCCAAACTTAACTTAAAAGTGGGTTAACATATTATAAGCAAGGTCATTTTTCTTTGTTCCTGCAACCGCTCTGATTATATGGTGAGAGGAGACATAAGCTTGACCTAGTGGACATTGCTGTGAACTTGCACTTTGGACTTCCTGGGAGTCCTTGAACAGGGCACTAACCCTGTGCTGTACTTCAGTCTCCTGTCTGCAAAATGCAGCTCAAGCTTCCCTGCCGGGCAGGGGCACTGTGAGTAAAGCCCTGCAAGGATTGCAAGACGCTTGAAAACAGCATCAGTGATGGCCGCATAAGTGCCAAGAACAGATATGTATCTACATATCCAGACAGCTGAGACTTATTGTGACTCAATCAAGTTTAAACATCTTAAGATAAAAGCTGCTATTTCAAGCTTCTTAGGCTCAAGGAAATCCATAATAAAAACAAACCATCAATGTAGAAATAACTGGGATTATTCACACTCAGAAGAAGTGGGAGATTTCACTTGTCAAGGTCACTTTTGAGACCTTGACAGACTGAGAAGAAAGTGAAAAATCCAATGCATGAAAACCATGACAGAAAAAGATGCAAGATTAAAGGTTCTTTCCCCACTACTTATTCAAATGGGGAAAAAATCCAGTGCTTTACCTCCAGGCAGATACTCTTGCACACTGAAATGGTGAAATGTTCATACATAGCAAGTTCAAATCTACATTTTCTAAGATACTTTGAGGAACAGGTCTGAATCATAAATTTGGTCCAGAATGTTCACTCTACAGAGAAAACACAGTTAAACTTGACAGCAATCTTGCCACATGTTGCTGGAGTGTCAGAAGACAAATGTCTCATGATTTGCCCTCTCTTTCCCAGCTCTGAGCCAGTGGCCTAGTTGAAACTGAGAAATTACAAGGCTAGCTCTAGCTTTTAACCCTCTGGATAGAGATTTTCCTTGTAAATACTGGCACACAGGAAATTATTTTCTTTAAATATGCTGGAGTGACACTAGCAGAGTTCTGAGCAAAAGGAAATTCTGATACAGCAATGGCACAAAATGGGTCCTGTTGCCTCCTTGGCTCTTGTTTCAAACTCCTACAGTCATATGCACTGACATGAATAAGTACCACAATTCACCCACAGCCATGCATGTCTCTTAGAGCAGAGATGGGCGTGAGTCCAAAGTCCACCCTGCAGTTCCTGAATCCTGGAGTTAGAGTTTTGTTGAACCTCAGTTCTTATATGAAGAGTAATAACTACAGAACCATATTCACAGAAACATAGACATACTACCTTTCCCAAGTGAGAGCTTTAAACATATATGGGCTTAAATGTATCCTTATCCCCGTAACTAATAACTAAATGAGCATGAAACTCAGTGCTACGCACTATGTGGAAAAAGAACTCTTCAGTATTACCTCAGCCTTGTTAACCAGGATATTTTTTGTGTGTCTGTCCAAGGTGGACAAGCTATACATTTAGGATAATCAATTAGTGTTGTAATTATTAATGAGTTACTTTTTGCAGAGAAGGTCTGGAATCTTTTCTGGAGCAGATTTGGTGTTCTCTCACTTCTGCATTTCAGCAAGCCCCTTTGGTCTGAAGCTTCCTCCTACCAGGTTACTTCATTTCTCTGCGTCAGAGCACACGCTTGTGGTACATAAAGCACGTAAGAGCATCAACGTAGAGTATTTATGGAGCAAGAAAAATGTTGTGTCTGTTTTGCAAGATATGGAATGTTTCATATGCAAGTCATTAATTAGACGTGGATACTGATAAAGACAGGTATTGATGCACGTATGTATAATCTTGGAAAATGTTGGCACTTTCCGGTACATGGGGTAATGCAATTTAAATCTGCTAATACCAGAGAGAAGGTAAGATATTGTTCTTAGATGATGTTTGAAAACATTTGGTGAGCTCTTGGTCTGGTAGCCAGAACGAAGCACTGCTATTCAAAGCAAAATAATAAAAATACAGTAGTGAGAACCTTCTAACTAACTATGACAAAATAATTTCCTTCTTTCTCCTACTACTTCTTTTTGACCTTGTATTTTACTCTCCATTTCTGCATTTGATTTGAAATAACATATTTTTCCCCCTGTCTTTCAAAGGAAATGGAGATCAAAGAGCATTGTTAATCGACAGAAGAGATGTTATGGAGATTATCAGTTACCTTTTGCTGCTGATACCCATAAACTCTAATAGAAATGTAGGAACACAGAACTGGAAAGCACCATCTGGAACCATGTGTAAGCTGTTCCTAGCACTGTGGGCTTCTATAAATTAGACATTTAATCACAAACAGTGCATAGAACATCTTCTCCACATGCCATAGGCCATAAAACAGTTCGCATGTAACACAATTAAGAAAGATGATGATTAATAATGAACATCCAGAACTGTAATGTGCCATAAAAAGAACACAGCATCAAGCACCATCAGCTTCTGAGAACAGGAGAATATAATAATTTTGGGGTAGAATGATTTCAAGAGATAAAGTACGAGTTTTGCTGTAAGAAGGCAAAAACAAAAGCAAAAAAAAACAGCTTCCATTACTGTGGCCTGGGAGATTTCTTCATTACCTCAAACCTTGCAATCCACTTAGCTTGGACTATGTGACCCAGATTCACCTCCCGCTCACTTTTTGGAGAGGAGTTCATGATGGAGTGTATGTTCATCTCATTTTCATTTTCCCCCAGTGATAGTACCACACTCTCATCTGAGCAACATACTTTGAAGTTCTAACACTCGGTAGTAAGTACTTACTTGCACTTGGTTAGCTAACTCTATTACAATTAATACAGACCTCCATGAATACGTGCCTCCTGTAAAATGGCATGCCACTATTAAGTTATATCATCTGAGACAAACTGTTACAAATTACTCTGAAGCCACATAAAACATTCTAGGAATCATTCCTTGTGAATACATTTTGACAGATGTTCAACACTTTTGGACAGACACTGTGCATCTCCTGTGCAGGACAGTGCAGTGTTATGACTGTTGCTGAGAACATTTTTACAGGAAATGTATCTTGATCTTCAGTGTTACTATGGTTTACTGAATACCCATTAGGTGAAAAACAGACAGCTTTTTTCCCTTCCCCTCTAACTTTACAAACAGCAAATCCTATGTAGTTCAATCTTGTGATAATTTCCAGAAAGATATCTTTCTGTGGGCAAAAAGTCTATGAAGATCTACAGCATCTGATCCCATAGGTCATTTGACCTCTTGTGATTAGCAAACATCCAGGGCAATGGTATGGTCAGTGGAAAAGGTGCCTTCAGTTTAGCATGTACAGCCCACATCCACTTCTCAGCAGCTGTAGGTGACTTTCACCATACAGCCACTGCTCTTCAGCCATTGGGTAGGTTTGAAAAAACTACAGATGTCCATACAGAAGTGCAACTTCTGGCTAATTCACATGATCTGATTCTGTGCTACAAAGATTTAGGGGTGTCTTTTCAGTGCACTGGTCTGCTGCCAATGGCCTTGTGAGGAAAACAAGCATTGTTTGAGGTTATATTAAAGCTATAGATGAAAAAGTGCATCAGAAATACTGTAGTTTTTTGGACTGATCTGAAAGATCAGCCTTTCTTTCTATTCATTCTGAGTAAGTCTTCCTTGTACAATGTAACTGCTTCATCTAAAAAGGAAAAGTAATGGCTAATGGACTCTTTTATTGTATGGCTTTAGAGTTTGAGGTGCTGTTATCTTCTAGCACTAAGGCCAGGCTGAATGTGAGGAGTTTCAGTTAGCCACAATCATAAAACAGAATATAAAACAACTGTGCAGAAGTGAAAAAAAAAGAGCTTACCACGTCTTTTAGTTTCCCTTGATCCTCATGGGCTGATCAAGAAATACGTGGCCTCTGTAAATGGAAGGTATTCCATAAATACATCGAATGGAGCCTACAGCATCCCAGAGGAGCTATTCATCAACTCCAACAGGAATATGCAATGGGAGGCCTTCACTGAATTAAAAACAACAGGAAAAAAGAGCTATCCACTTATCTCATCATTTGGTTATCTCTGATTTCAAGGAGTGCACAGAAATGTTAAGCCCTCACTAGACTTTTTATAAGAGCTCCTAAGCCTAATGTCTTTTTTCCCCTAAAGTACAGGAGAGAGCCAACAATTTCTGCATGCACTGGCTTTCATGCAAAATACATTTTAATTACATTTACATTAAATGAGATTTAAATCATTTATTTTTACAGATTTAGAAACAGCTATTAAAATCCAAATTGAACAATTCAATACTCACTGAGAGGCAGTTTTGAATACTACTGTCATGTACTAGTGTCCATTCTGTCTGAGCTTCAACAGAATTTTTATAATTAAATTTAAGATTCTTTAGGAAATGTAAAGTGATAAAATAAAGTTGGTCAGGGTTCAATCTTATGAGATGCTAAACATTTTCAAGACAGATTGAGTGTCCTCAATTTTATCTTAAACCAAATGAAAGTTGGTGATGTTTAGTATCTATTAGAAGTGCTCAGCACTTAGCAGGGTTAAATCTCCCAAGAACAAGCAAACGGTATGCTCTGAATACTGACAGGCTTTTAGAAAACAGTCTAGTAATGGCCACAGCCATGACCTGAAGGAACTACTTCTCATGAGGCCAGAGATAGTTCAGCCTCACTGTGAGTTCACACTTAAGACTTTCCTGATCAGAAATAGCCAAGTGGTGTAAATTATGAGTTATGAGTCTTAGGTCTCAAGATACACATTACTGTCTGACAGGAAGCAAAATCTATAAACTGATTTTATTTAGGGGTAAACTTTATTTACAGTAGTAAAAAGATAAGTACTCCATTTGCTAAGCCACTATTCTCAGGACACTTACAGCTTCCATTGAGAAGGTCTGGCAGGACTTTACATTGCACAGTGTGCTAGGCTCACAACCAGTAAGGCATGTTGACTGTATATGTAAGAACTTCTATACTGTGTTGATCACATGTTCCATGGAAAATGGAAATTTTAAATTTCACTTTGAATTGCACTTTTTTTTTTTTTTTAATACAGTGTTGAAAAAGCCACCAGCAACTATGCAGCTAAGTGTTAAAAATCCATGCACTAAAACTAGTCATTAAGAACCCATACTCAAAGTTATTAAGAACGCTTTGAGGCTTCTACAGTCACAAGTGAAACTAACTCTTATGCATGTCACTGACTGCACAATCTTTTTCACACTAGTTGGGTTCTTTTAGCTCAGAAGTGAAGGATGGTGAATTGTAACCATCACACCTTTGCTGTGCAAAAGGTCTTTGGGAAGGAGACCATGCAAGTAGAACTGCGATGGAAAGTTAGATCAGTGGAATATAACTGCTAAGTTAGAATTGGTCAAAGGTGAAAGACTGAAAATGATCATTTGTAGAAAATGCCTTTGAGCCGGGAACGAATGATTACAGCTAGCTAGAAATTTGGTCTTGCTTCTCATCCAAATACATTACCTCTGTCTCAGTATTAATCCTTTCAGCAGCTGACATACAGGTACATACTGTCTTGCAAGAGAAAGAACCTATTTTACTCCAGCCTCATCCATTCATGTTACATCACCTTTCATCTAATGCTGACCCATCCACATCACTTTAGCTGGATATAATGCAGAATGGTGGGGCTGCTGGAAGCCAAATTGCTACACTTCTTATACCTTAGCTTATATGATTAAGTCTTTTAGAGTCGAAACACTGCAGAGTTTAATGAACTTGCATTATGTCAAGTGAAAGGGACAGCCAAGTGACAGAAGGTAGTGTCTTAATATGATACTGCATTATAATGACTCCAATGGACACAAAACTTACTTTTCTTTAACTGGAGGCTTGAATTCCATAAAATATGAAAAGACATCTGAAAAAGGGCACCAGATCTAACTGGGTGGACAAGGATGTCAGGAGAAAACTAGGATTTTGCAGAGATTGGTCTATAGTGAAGGAACTAAGTATACATGAGTAGAACTGCATTTCAGAGGTCAAGAAGAGTAAAAATTGTTATAAGTTAAATTGAGCCACACAGACTGTGAATTTCCTGACTTTTCTTAAACAGCAAAAGATCATTTGTTCAACAGAAATAACAAAGCAACAAGAATTATTGTTGTGCAGAAGGGTAGGATAGGACTTGAGAAGTAACGCCCCAAATGAAGTGAATATGTTGCCTCAGTTCTCAGTAAAGATGTAGCAGTTAAGTGTAGAAACAAAGGTTATAGAGTGAATGCAAAGGAAAATTTGGAAATGGAATGGACATACATGAAATAAAAACAAAACTAAAATTGCTAAATCATATAGTAGCTGCCATGCCAAAGATTTTATAGAATTGGCCCATTAAATAGTAAGCCTGGAACCAATCTGTTAGTAAATCTGTCAGGCTGTGAGAGCACTGAATTACTGGCAAATTTTGAATATGGCAGCCATAGATAATGGAGGCAAGTGTGATTCAGGCAAAAAGGCTTCTGGCTGGTCTCAGGAGTACTTCGAAAAAGGACAAATTGAGATTACACAGCTTCATGCATTTGGGTAGAAAACAGGTAAAAAGCACATAGAGTTTCATTGGAGGTACTCTGTGCCAAAATACCTACATATCTTTGTTTCATATTAACACCATTTTCCTAAGAAGGATAAGACAGTTGGTGTTTCAGTAAAACATTTGTTATGATGCAACAACAGAAATTGCTAGGAACTCTAAGAAAAAGTGATGTCCCAGAACAAAGTATGGGGAGCTTCTGTTACTTCCGAATCTTATCCTCTCTGATGAGTAGAACTTCTCTCTCCAACAAAAGCTTCTTTCTCAACAAAAGCTGGAGAATAAGACATCTTAATGAAAGTCCTCAGGAACTCCAAGAGAATATGATACAAAGATGGGTGAAAATGGGGCCTATGAGTAGTTAGGACTGAAAAAGTACATTAGAAACTAGAAAAAAAATCCTTTGAAAGGCATTTACAAAGGCCAGAGATGATGTCTTTAATATTTTTATTTTATTTTTATTTTTAATTATATTTTTATTACCAGCAATTTGAACTGTCATCAGAAGAAATGCTTAGCAAGCATTGCAAAAGCATGAAGTTAGAGAACTCTGCCCTGAAAGAGAGAGGACTGAAGCAGTCACTTTAGCAGATGGAGGAGCCATTCATCTATTGCTCAGTATCAAGCATGCCACATTGAAAGGCACTGAGCACACAGTTACTGGAATGGAAATGTGGACTATGTGATCATAGCTGGTTCATCCCACGGACCCAAAGTGGCAGTCTGCACTTTAGCACCAGTACTTCTGATAGACACAGAAGAGCCCTCCCTTCACCTGCGTCAAGGAGAGCAACAGCCTGGTTTCGAAGAAAGGTCTCAGGCGAAGATGCTCCACAAGAGCTGCTCCCTCAAAAAATGGATGTCACAGGATGAAACTAACAGGAGACACAAGGCCCTGGGCAAGGAGATTCTCACAAGAAATGTGTGACCATAGAACATTCAACAAGACACCGTACAAACTGATGGCTGCTGTACTAGCCTGGTGCAGCTTAATTAAAAAGGTAGTCTTGAGCAGCTGTAATTATACTAGGTGGCTAAATGAAACAAAGAAATCAATACTGCCTCATCTACCAAAACACTACAACACGATGTTTCTTTGCTTACTGCTGTTCTTTTATTACAACCATTAGGAAGATGCAAAGTAATACTGGGGCAGGCTTACCAACTCACCCTGGTTCACTGGTGTGAGAGAACAAGATAGAGCATCTACTGTGCATATACAGGACAAAGAAACCATGTGTAGTGAGCATAAATTGACCGACCACACCAAAAGCCACAAGATGATCCATGCAGATACATGCCTGAAAAGTCCGCCTCAGTTTTCTTCCTTCCTAACTTTACAGCACTTGACTTCACAAAAAGATCATACTCATCTATTCATGAATATGGATGTATGTAGATGTAATCATACATGAACGTTCATAAACTGACTTAAGAAAATTCTAGAAAGTATATATATATTTACAACTTAAGCTAGATTATGTTCTTTGGAGGTCCATTATATTTTGCCATATGATGCCAATACATGTTCCAGTATATGATGATGTGAAACAATGTAAATACAGGAGTGGATTCATTCAGGGGCAAGTGATAAAATCTAGGCACACTGAATTTTGTGAACAAGCATAGTAAGAAGTTCAAGCCAAATTCCTAGCTGGGCAATGAACTTCTGACCACCTATATTTTTGCTGAGATTTGAAATGGACACAGAATTCTTTATTTCCTAGGAATACTTTTTTTTGGCTGTGAATTTAACATTCATTAAAATGCCAGATGAATGGCCTGAAGACCGAAATCCCCTTTATGTGCAGAACAGTGTACATTAACAGCAAGAGCCATGCAAGTTCCCTGCGTTCTTCCAGTAACACAGTCCAAACTTGAAATGGACAACTTCTTTTTAAAGGTTATAGTGTATTTTAAGACAAACTGGACTAGAAAATTAGGCAAATTCCTATATATATGACAAATAACATTATGTTAAATATCATTCAGACAGCCTTGAGCAAGACTGATATTTAAACATTATGGCAGCCTGTGGTTAACCTAAGGAAACTGTAAGATTAGGTATGATCTGCTTCACATGATATTAAGTAGCCCTTATCTATAGTAACGTGCATTCCTCTAAATTGCTGTATTTTATAGGTGTTCTTTAGTTTTTTACTTCACCCCTCCCTCCCCAAAGAAGTCCTTATTATCTATTAAAACCTGATATATTCTGTTGAAATATGGAGCAGAATGCTATTTCCATGAATATAAATTAGAAAAAAGAAATGCAAATAATTGATAAAGGAAGTTAGAAGTATTAATGAAACATCATGATCAATAAGTGTTAATTGCAAAAATATATACTTCTTGTCCTAAGTAGTATATAAATCAGGCAAAAACTGAACACCTGCCATACATCAGTTCAAATTCTGTTCAGAATTTTTTCTATCAGCAATAATAAAAGGGCAAATGTGCATGAGAAATATTTCTGTCTTTTATTTTTCTGTAAAAAGAAAATGGGAGATTGCATGCATGTTTCATAACGAATAACTTTCTATTTCAGCGATAACTACAGAAGTTGTTCTCCATAATGTGTTCACCATTTCCAGTCAAATGCATTTTCTTCCCAGCAATTTTAAAGAAGCTGGATCCAGTGCTCATTTATCACTTAGTGTTGGCTTTTAATGTTTGTAAAATAAAGAGAAAATTCAGGGTTTTTTTAGAACAAAAGCTTAGATTCATTGCATTCTGTCTGTCTCTTAAAGATCTGCCTAATTCATGCTAGCTTTTCCACAGTTTCAAACAGGTACATGGGATGAAAATTGTTATTGCACATTGGACACTGACACTGCACAAGGCAAAATAACCAATTCCAGATTTCCTCAGTTAAAAAACAACAACAACAATAACAAAACAGACACACACACACAAACATTATGAAATATCAATCTGCATGATTTCATGGAATACTGATGAGTATTTGGAATGAAAAATCAGTGTGGTAAAATCAACAGAGAAGACATTAAGTGGGTTTATATCTAACTAATGGTTGATAAACAACTATTCATGAGAAATTGCACAGAGTAGGGCATTTCATTTCAATTCCACTGAATCTCTGGCAGCCTCAGTGTTATTCAGTATAGTAAATTGGATACGTAATATGGAATATAAAAATGAAGTCACTACTGGACACAGCTAAAAGTAATGAAAGTTTGGTGCCACAGTAAATGACAGTAACAGCAGATCACTTAGGCAGAGTGCTCAGGTGACAGTGATATATACAAGTGACCTGTCGTACAGGCTGGCACAGCTTCCTGTGTTTTGTTAAAGCACGTAGCAGGTGTCTTATTACTATGGAGAGCAATGTTCTACACCTTTCAACAAAGAATACATGCCATGCACACAGGATGTGGCATTTTACTGCAGTGAAAACAAATTAAGTGGTTACAATAAATAGAGGAAATGAGCAAAGCTTTTTATATTGTGCTGCTAAGCAATAAGAAACTGGTGTTCCTCAGTGTATGGCACTATGCACACACATCAAAAAAAAAAAAAAAAAAGAAAAGAAAAAAAAACATTTTTGAAGCAAAAGCATGAATTCAGAAAACCTTCAGGAAAAATACAAGAATGACTTTTTTTAATCAGTAATAATCTTAAGAAGCTCGAACTATTAACCTTCTAAAGAGAATATTAAGATGCCATTCTAATGATGGTTTCCCAATCCCTACAGGAAGAATAGGTATCAGACAGTAATGGCATCTCTAATAAGAAGACAAATCCATGAAAACATGCAGTGCTTGGAAGCTGACATTAGCTAAATTTTATCTGGGCCTAAGGTGCATTTACCTACAAATAATGGCCAAGTAATTTACCAAGAAAACTGTCTGATTTTCTATTTCTTTTAATCAGATTCAGCAAATAATTTTGTTGAGAATTTAGGAACTTTTTATGCTGTTGAACCTGGTCTTTAGGATCCTGGTAATCAAGTGGACATATTTGTAACAGTTTCATTGGAAGGGTGGAAACACAGGTATCAGTGACTGAAATTCTATATCTTTTATCATGTAAGAGATGAAACTGTATCATGTAATGTTAAATCTATTCTTCTGCAATTATATCATGTTCTGATGTTTCCTTAAGGAAATTACCAGCATGCTTGGAAAGCAAAAAAGACCATCTCCATAGCTATGTCACATACGCTGAAACACTGAAAGGCTGAAGAGAGGAAAGTGACTTGAGATAAAAATGACCGTCCCTTTTTGCCTTTTCCCCTAACTCATAACAGATGACAGTTGTTTAATTCAATATCTTGTCTGTATTTCCTTCCCCAGTGAGAAAGAGTCACTTGCTGTAGTGAAATAACTCTCCCTTTCTGGCTAAGAACTTCTTTCCTACTGCACTTCTTTTGAAATAGGAAGCTATATTTTGGCCTCGAAATAACTGAAATGTGGAGTTAAAAGTGAAGGGTAGACTCTATCTCTTCCTTGGTCTTGGGTGGCATACAGCAAGGTCAGCAAGACCAGAAAGACATTGGCTTCTCAGCAAATTGCTAATTAAATATCCTTCAGAAAATCAACAATGAAGAAATTACCCTTGAAATTTGGTTTATCAGCCTTTTTGTAAAGATACGTAGACAGGCATGCAAACATTTTATGCTATTCAAAGCAGAAGTAGAGAAGAAAATGCCTAGTGTAATGTACCAGTACTGAATTCAGAGTATGACAGCCTGTGTCTGAAGCATTTTAATATGTTTTACTATGGAAGATGATGCTTTCACTATAATATGTATCACTAATATTTTATACAGCAAGTGGCGTCATACTGTGATGATCTCCTGGAATGTCCCAGCTTCCAGTTAAAGAAGCTCTCCTTCATCTCTAAATAGATTACACCTTCAGCAGGTGTTTGAAATAGGCAAAGGTCTGTAACCTCATAAAGAGGAAAAAAAGAGGATGATTGGTCAGACGTGGAAAGTGCGAGGTGGTAATTATTTTCACATGACATGCAAGAGATGTTATAGCAAAGCTGACTAAAGCTGAGCGTGAGTTAGCCAGTCCTCTTGAGAAGTGATGTCAGCCAACTTTTGCTTTCTCCAGAGCTATGATTAATAAACAGGGAGGATTATTACAGTAACTTACTCTTGGTGGGCAAGGAGTGACATCAACAGCAGCTGAGCAAACTGACCAAACTTCGTTGTGTGTCGTTGAGTTTTTTTCCTAGCAATGACTAACAAGGGACTAACAGCATCCCAGGGCACAAAGAGCCCTTGGAACTGCAAGGAGGCTTCTGGTGGAGCTTTGCAATAGCAGCCACCATTTTGCTTTTCTGCTTCATTTTACAGGTGAAAGATGTTTTGGCTGGCCTGCAGCAAGCTCTTAACTTTCTCTATTCATTAACTGTACTCACGAGCAAACTCAAAACCAGTCAAAAACTACCCCTCTGCCTTTCCAACATAAATCTGTATGCATAGTCTCCATTTTCTGCCTTGTCTACTGACATATAATAACTTTTTTCTTCATTATTAATTCCAGAATATCATTATAAGAGGAACTCATGTGTCCTTGGAGCATGGATTTTAACAGCAACAGCATAAGAAGTTTAGACATGAAATGTAGAATGCTGAGCCTCAAGTTAATCTTATGAAGAATGCTGTGCTTAATTACATTTTCTTTTTCCAAACTGATAGAGACTTATAGAAACCCTCCCTGCCACTTAACCTTTGTAAATTTGCCCTCCCTAAAATTAGACCTGGCCACCTGGAAATATTTACTAACTGAACTGAAATGCTCTTGTGAAAGCACTGCCAGTGTAAATTGAATTCTTACCCCTGTAAAGTAACAGCACTTGCATTGTGCGGCCCTGAATGTAACTGTGAGGTGCTCTGACAGAAGGTCAGATACTTTGGACTCTTTCTATCATGTTAACTTTTTCACATGAGGTGAACAGCATTTGCACTGACAATAAAAAGGGCATATGACACTGCTTTCAACTTCTGTGTTGCATACACTAAGAAAACAGTTCCAAATGGGAGCTAGAGGTTTGACATCATATTGCTAAAACCTTCCTGAGCTGGTACTATTCAAATGCCCTTTCTGAACAGAAAAAATAATAGACAAAAGATGGAGTGTGCAAGCTAACAATTTATTTGTCCAAACACTAATAACACCGTGCTTCTCATTTTCACATGGACATCTTGCGAGAGAAACAAAAGGAATTTTCTAAACTGAATCAGTGAATAATGGTCCCAAAAGTAATATGTGCAGGCTCAGCCAGAAAATGAGATGCAAAGTACTACAGATAATGAAATCATAGAATCATAGAACCGTTTGAGTTGGAAGGGACTCTTAAAGGCCATCTAGTCCAACTGCCCTGCAATGAACAGGGACACCTACAGCTCAGTCAGGTCCACAGAGCCTCCTCCAGCCTGACCTTGAGCTTCTCCAGAAATGGAGCATCTGCCACCTCTCTGGACAACCTATGCCAGTGCCTCACCACCCTTATTATAAAAACTTCTTCCTTATACCAACCTAAATCACCCCTCTTTTAGTTTGAAACCATTTCCCCTTGTCCTACCACCACAGACCCTGCTATAGAGTTTGTCCCCTTCTTTCTTATAGCCCCCGTTTAGATACTGAAAGGCCACTGTCAGGTTACCTCAGAGCCTTCTCGTCTCCAGGCTCCAGAAATGTTCTGTCATAAACCAGTTGACCATATTCTGAACATTTTCTGTTGGAGGTTTTGCACAGCATGGAGTGGTTTTTCAGTTCCTAAATAGGTAGCAACATATTTTAGCCAGCAGCAATTAAAGCTTGGAAACCATGGCAGGTTCCCATTTCCATCCCGACCATGGACTTCTTTGGAAGCCCTTGGCAGCCAATCACGCACGATGAGCAAACTTCCACTTTGTATCTTCCAAGTTAAAAAAGAAGGACAACAAATACCAGTTTCAACACTTACCTATATGGGAGACTAATGAGTAGATTTCTGAAAAGATTTTTACCTATCACATACTACCTGAATACCAGGAATTCATGCTACCAGAGATCCCTGATACTTTGAAGTTCAAGCATATTTTAAAAGACAAGCTTAAATTTTGTGCAGTTCTTACTGAATTTTAGTCTATTTTTGAATCCCAGAATATAGTTGGGAACTTTCCCTGGAGGTATCAGATTTTCAGCTGATGACTAAAAATGTCTCCCAACATCTCCAACTCCAGTAATATGAAAATGTCTGTATTTGCTTGCTGAAGCAGCTTATTCTACATGGATATTTTGTAATGAAATACCAAACTGTCTCACGAGCCCGTATTTCATTTCTATGAGCTGGAGTGGTCAAAGGAAGCTACTGAGGTAGCTTTATGTGGAACACTCACCTCCTGACTTTCACCTCCCTTTTCTGATTCAGATGTCCTACTGCAATTCCAGCCTCACCTCCTGTTTCTGTTTCCAGATGGTGACATGCAGCAGGCTTCCCACAAACATTGAGACATCCAGCCATACCTGGGCGATTCAGAACAGCTTCACAGCTAGACAGCAGAAGCAGTCTTTCCCAGTGATTCAGCTTTGAGACTATGAGAAAGCAGTCTAACATATACAAAAGATGTTTTTTTAACTTTTCGTCTTAACCAGAGTTTGACGTACTGTTTCAGCATCACTGGCTGAGGAAATGCTTCCAATTACATGTGATCATAGTTAACCAATAATCTTTCTAATAGTACCAAACTCTATTACTATTTTTCCTCTTAAAAACCCTCAACCAACTGACCAGAGGCGGGGTGTGTGTGGAAGAACTGGCGTTTGGTGTATGACACTTTTTTCAGTTCCAGATTAGCAGTTCAAATCCAACCTGTGTCAGTTGTGACTAACACGGTTATTCACAGGACTAACTTCTGTTTAGGGTAGATTTCCTGTGAAATTGATAGTGATAGATAGACTTTTCTGACAGATGATTCAGGGCAGGAAAAGGTAGGTTCTGCTCTGAATCACCTTCAGGAGCTTTCTTCTCTTCTCCATGGCGTGGAAGACAGGAGCCTCAGTCCCACATGAGGAAGCTTCTTGCAGCGTCCTGCCAGTAGTCTATCTAACCCCATTTTTCTCACACCAACAGCAAATGCTCTGTGCAGAGAGAATGTGAGCCCAGCCACTTTCTGTGGGTCTTTCCCTTCAAACTCCCCAGCATCTGCAATTGTTGTATTAAGGATGTTAAAGGATATGTCCCTGCCTATTCCCTCTGGTAGTTATTTATGGACCTTTTTGAGTCTGCTGATACTGTCTGCCCCACAGCCTCCTGTGGCAACAAATCCCAGAAGTTCAGTCTCCATTGTGTAAGCACTGTATCTGTTTTAAATCTACTCTTACCAGTTTCAACGAGTTCCCCCTGGTTCTAGCACTGCAGGGTTTGGTGGATAACAGTTCTACATTCACCTTATCTGCCATCTTCATGACTTTCTAAACCCCAAGCATACCTTTCTCAGCCTTCTCTCCAAACTGAAGAGTTTTTGCCTTTTACTCTTTTTAATTAGGCAGCTGCTCCACAACCATAACCATTTTAATGTCTCTTCTCTAACTCCACTGTGTTCTTCTTGAGATGGAGAAAGCAGAACTGCACACAACATCCACGTCAGAGATGCACCAAGGCTTTATGTACCAATGCAAAATAATGCCTTCTGTCTTACTATCCACACCCTTCCTGACAAAAGCATACATTTTGTTGGCTTTTAGGATTTCCACTGATCATTACATCGATAATTTTGAAGAACTGTCTCTCCCTAGGGTGCAGATACCTCTCAGGAATACTACCCCGAGTGTCACTTCCAGACTGACTACGTGCTGACTGGTATGAAAGGATTCCTTTCTCTCAGATCAGTTCCCACTCAGAGCAAGTCACAGCATCATGCAGCTCTGCTGAGTGTCGCATAAGCTTGCTGGACTGTGGGGATGAACTAGCCTCTGAGAACTCCTGCGGGTGAGGAAGGCTGTCCTGTGGCTCTCCCTGCTGTAATTCTCCCGTGAGCAAGCAGATTACATTAGTATTCAAAGCTGTCAATTTGGCTCTGATCAGAGGAGCTAAATTCAGTTTAAGTGAGGGGAAAAAAAGAACGAGAACTAACTCAAAAATCTGCTTCATGAGAAATATCTGAACACTTCTTTGTTGTTTTTATACTTCCTAGATGCTTGGTTACTGCCTCTGAATGGACAGCTTCAAAGGAGCAATTAAAAAATGTGTGCATGGACACACAGATGAGCCCTGTTTGCACACAAAAACTTTATTCTGAGCTACCTTATGTCACCCCTTTTAGCAGGAGT
>JANHGO010007004.1:0-20615 GCA_024606505.1 Aquila spilogaster
GAATGCCTCCAGGGATGGGGCATCCACAACCTCTCTGGGCAACCTGTTCCAGTGCATCACCACCCTCTGAGTGAAAACACCTTCCTTTCCTCTACTTGAGTTTGCTGATTTTTACACATCGTCACACTGCACCAAGAGTTTTCCTTTATAGGAAACTAAAGAAGCAGCGATCAGACTGGGCCAGCAGGAGCAAAAGATTCTTTGCATTTCCAGGTCACTATGAACCCCTGCACGGTGACCCAGTTCCACACTCCCAGGCAGCAGTGGGCCGGGCTCTCCCCAGCCCACACTAGGGCTAGCAGATGTCTGCGAGGACCAATGCCAAGCAGCTCTGCGATGTGGAAGCCAGGAAGCATCCCGACAACTTGCCAGCAATCATAAAAATCTACCAGTGGCCCAAGGTAAGCGACCTTAAACTCTATGAAGGAAGGGAAAACATACCAACTCTCTATTTCCTCAACAATCTTCTCCATGAGAAGAGAGGACAAAAGTTAAAATGCATTTTACTCCTGATTTCTGGATATCTGACACAAAACTAGTCCTGTTTCCCACACAGTCAATGCAGCTGTCTCAGAGGAATGACTAATCCGTGGCTGAAGTTTGCGAGGTGCCTTCAGACAGGATTTCCAGAGCTGATCAGAGCCCACAGCAGCTCCTTTCTCTGCCAGATTTCCTGCTTTCTGGGGGGATAAAAACACCTCAGAAGCACTAAGGGAGGAAAAAAAGGTACAATCGAGCTGAAGAACCTCATCCTCCGGTGATGCTCTGGGTTCAGCACAGCAATGGAATGAGTATCTTTGAATGTCCTTGGAGCACTTAAACACAGTGTGATTTTTGGTTCAGATGGAGGATGAGATCATCCTCACAAAGCGGAAAGGGAAGAAGAGACCACGTTCTCCACACCACTCATTATTCTTTTTCCCCTCTTTGGCAATACAGATAACTCACTTCTATTTCATATAGAGTATCCAGTTTCACAAGTCTCAGCTTGATGAGTGACACCATACAGACTTACCATGACCAAAAACCAACCGTGAGCACTTTTCCATCCACGTCCAATCTTAACAGCTGTGTCTGAACACATCAGATGGATGTTCTCCCCTAACTCACTCCATGTATACCCATGCATCTTTGCTTGTCTCCAAGAACCCCTACCATCAGCCAGCAGCTTTTGAAGCTCTCTACATTCACGTGAGCTCTATCCCTGAGCCCATTTTGCACCAAGACCCATTAGAGCAGCATTCACAACACTTCCCCTTCATTTTCCTGTTTAATTCTGCAAAACCCAGCAAGAAAGGAGCCCTGAGCATGGTGTGCAGCTCAGAAGGAGGCATCACACCCAGGCGCTTTCTCTGTACGGTCTCAGGATGATATCTTCACACTTGAAGATAAGCAAGCTGTATTTAGAGCTCATGATGGACCACCTATTAGAGAAGGACAGGGGCGTTTCTTTTTAAATTAAACATGGAGATTGAGGTGTTCTTGCTGCTTTGCACTGAAACTAATGCGCATCACTTTTTATACTGTGTTCATAACCCTTTGGGAGCCACAGGTATTATTAAATGCTATTTAAAACACACAGGGGAAACAAATACTACAGAAAAATTATTAAATTGTGCTATTCTGTTGTGCAAGCTTTTATTCCCCTTTCAGGCTAAAACTGGAGGCCATACAGGACAAATTATGTGTTAACTCCCAATTTCAATTATAGATTTCAGTGTCCCCCTGAACATACTAGAGAGGTGTAACATATAGTAATATAAGGAGAAACTAAACTTGACAGTCCAATAAATCAAACCGCTTCAGACAAAAAGCTTTGCATTTCAGAAAGGAAAGCGTAATAAAAACAAACAAGTTGGAGTCACAAATATGTTTCTATTGCCAGCTATTTAACATGCCTTTCTTTAACACATCTGGCAATAAATAAAAGCACAGCAGCTATGAGAAGAACAATATTACACCACGGCAACATTTCCACCACTGCTTTCAAAGTTTAAAGACTTTTCTACACTGAACGTTACCACTGGAATCCGTACTGAGTAAACCAAATATGATTTTTCTTAAGTTCACTCAATCTTTTGCCCTTATAGACCCTCATATTACTGCACAACCGGACTTGCCATGCTTCAGTTAGATGAACCAAGCTTCTACACATTATCCAGCCCCGAAGCTTGCCTGATATTACATTCCCCAAATGCCATTTATACTGTCTATCATATTACTATCTTAACGTTAAAAATATGCTTTTTTTTTTTCAATACAAGATTCTGTTCCCTTGTTGAAATTTCTCAGTAAAATGCTACACTTCAACAATATCATCATTTCAATTGCACATCTCAGGCAGGATTTCAGTCCAACAGCAGAACAAATTGCGGTGTCACTCAGCATTCAGCAGCTTTCCCAATTAAGCCCCAGTCATTGAGAACTGCAGCTCCTCAATGCTAAAGTACTTTGAATTAGTACTAAGTAAGAGAAAACCCAATGGCCACTACTGAAGGGTCATACTGTCTGTAAATCCAATCTGCAGCCAGAGATATTTATTTCCCCACTTTAAAATGATTTCTAGGACCTGCAACAGTATAAACAGCATTCGGTATTTTATGGATAGCACAGCAAGAATCTTAAATGAGTAAATTGCACTCTGCCATTCACAGAAAGGTTGATGGAGCTGGGGACTTCACAGCTCTACATAAATCCCTCGTAATAAGTTTCAGTCCTTTTACTATTTGTTACAGACCATCTAAATTGAGATGCACACATCAACTTGTTTTTCATATTTTGGGTAGAAAACGAAGTACTAATGTCAAAATTAACATAATTATTTGTACTTGACTTTATGGATAGAGAGCACCACTGAGCTATGGTGCATGTCACTGCTTTTGAGGGAATCCAAGTGACACTTTCTAGACAACGCTACCAATTGGAAGGACAGGGACTTCCCACAACCACCACACTTACTGATTGAAGAGTATCCTGGACCGGACTATGAACTTGAAGATGTACTCCAAAGCTTTCATGGCTTTAAAGAGTTGGTCAGTGATACCACACTTCTCAGCATTATCCACATACGTTTTCAAAACTTTAGTCAGCTTCCTGTTTCAAAACAGAAACACAGAGAAGTCATAAGTATGCTCACAGCAAAGAACTTCAACCCTGAGAGACTGAAAGAAAAATGAGGTTTCAAGTAGAGCCCTCCATGATACAAAATTAATTACGCAACTAATAAATACACATTATGAACTTGCTTGTGCTGATTAAGTAGCTGCAACCTGCTCTTGAGTGAGTAAAAATACAGACTGCGTCACTCAACACACAAGCAATAGAGAATGTCTTGATAAGATTCCTGTTACGCTGGATATTCAAGGATGTTCCAGTTAATAGGCCATTATAAAGGTACAACTACTACTAATAGTCAAAATAATAAAATTAAACACAGATACCTTGTTAAAATTAAAACACTTGAAATGGGAGTGTGTTGTTTCATGAAGGTCTCCCCTTTACGTAGCTTTGCCCATCAATTTTGGGCTAGAATTTGTGAAACGTATTTCTTAATAATTCATAGGCCAGCAGCTAAGAATGTGGAATAATGCAATTTCCAAGTGTGTCAAATTTGAAAGCACCACAATTTTAAAAATAGCACCATTCTGACTACCTCATTTTGAATGAATATAAACCACTTATATAAATGCAACTACAAGCAATTCTGTATTAAAACGTCCTAGCTATAGTGCATGCTTCAACATGCACATTAAAAGTAAGTACGACGTTATATACCACTACAGACAATCGCACTGTATGAATAGACATCTTGATATGCATTTCTTTTAATAGGAATTAACCATTTGAGAATTTCAGGTAGCCACTTACATATTCTTAATGCCACCTTTCTTTACGTAGCCTGGTGCAATAAAAGCAGAGAGTCACAAATCAAGCCAACACTGTCAGGTCTTCCCAGCATCCAAAGCTGAAACCTGCTTCTACATCTCTCCATTTAAAGGAGGAATAGATGCTTTCCCTGCCTGCCAGCAGAAAGGCCACCTCCAGCTCCAGCAACAAAGGCAGGTGCTGCAGGATGCTTCATCCTTTGTGTGCTTCCACCAAGGCAGCAGAAGTGGTAGCAGCCCAGCGCAGTGAACCTAATATCAAAGTTGTGACTGAAGGCATAACTTCTTCACTGTTTTAAATCAATACTCCTCAAACCTTTTCTGCTCACGTAACAGAGACTGTACAACAGCAAAGCATACAGCAAGTTTGCCTGGCTGGATTTTTTTCCTCCTAACACCAAAAAGACATCCACTGTTCATGCTGGAGAAAAATACATAATCTGAAGCAGCAGCAATGGGCCTAACTGCCAAGAAATACCTAAGACAGCAAAAAGTAATGGATCTTTGTTTGCTCTTCACTACTTCCTCCCCAAAATGACAGTAATACAGATAATATAAGAGAAGACAGCAATTTAATGCACCAAACAACACATATTTGAGGAATCTTAAGTAGATACTATTTCCTTCCCAGGCATGACTGAGAATTGCTTACAAACATTTTCCTTACAAAACAACTTCTGAAATAGTCAATTATCCCCTCCTTCAATACAACAAAGTCCAGACTCTCTCCTTGCAAATACTTTATTGCTACTATTTTAGAAGGGAAAGACATAATATATTCAGTCTCCCACACACCAAATTCTATGGGCAAATTCCTAATTAAACAAATAACTGAACAACGTTATCTGGAAAAAAATGTGCAAGCCACATTACATCCCCAGTGCAAAAAAAGGAGTTTTGAAGACTTACGTGTAGGCTAACGTAGCGCTGAAATGCTTCTTAATGTACGTTTCCAAGACCGGATTAAAATGCTGAAATTTTCTGTCAGCAATCAGTCCAATGATAAATACCTGAACAATTAGCATAATTATTGCAATATACAGAAGAAGAAGAATAATCCTGTACATTCAACCACTATTTTCAGACTGGCCACAGCACTAACATTAAAAATAAAGAAAGACTTTGACTTTTGATTATCCTCCCCATTTACAAATGCTTCTCCTTCCTGGGAAAGTTCCTGTGCAATCTGGCATAGGAAGCCTGCTTTGGCAGGGGGGTTGGACTGGATGATCTCAAGAGCTCCCTTCCAACCCCTACAATTCTGTGACTCCCTGCTCCTAACAAAGCTTTCTGATCCAAGCTGAAACTTTGTGTTTCAACCCTAACTTCTGCTGCTCATCTGCACCAACGCTTGGATCTTCTCCGGGAATCGCGCCATACCTCCCAATCACACCCGACTGAAATTTCAATGATAATAAAAACTTCCCATGCATTTTTATCCAAAATTAATAACTATTTAACAGCTAATAATGACTGCATCAACAGAAAACTGCATTCCAATATTTACATTGTGAACGCTTCCTTCATTCATAATTACAGTGCCTACATTTTAGTCTACGCACGATGCAAACTTACCAAAGCATCAAACACTAACGTGTCAAACGTCTCACTCTCTGAGTTCTCCATCATTATGTTAAAAAGTGCATCCAATGTGTCTTGAAGGAACTACAAATAAATACACAAGTCACCACGTTTAAGAGGAACAATAAAAATCAGATTTCACACAGATTTATGCAGACACATTTGCTTTCATTTATGCAAGACGTTTTTGAAAGTTAGCTGAGAAAGGGAATATTTAACACTGTTTTTCAAAGTCTTTTTAGTTCATTACCTGCACATCCGTATCACTCAAAAAATAGGGAAAAAAAATCATACTTGGTACTTGAAAAAAAAAACATTTAATCTATTTATAGTAGAGGAACAAAATAAATTCCAAAACTCAATTTCAACATACAGCCAACAGGGTCATGCAGTTTCTGAAGACTGATGTTTCATAGCACAAACCAGACAAGCAACTCAGGCTCATGCCAAACCAGTCACCCTGAGTAGTTTGAGCTGAGCAGTATGAGAAGTGCACAGCGTACGGCTTTTCACAGCTGCACAATTCCAAATGACAGCGTACATGCAGGCATGGGACACAGAGCACACAACCTCCTGCCCCAGCCCAAAACCTACAGGTCTATCCCTGTACAGAGGAAGTCTTCACTAGCCAGCTGACTGGACACCCTGATCTGTGCAACATGAAAGTAAAAGCAGATTAGCATCGGGGGACACGAGTTGAACAGAGTGATACAAGCTGTTTTACACGTACTTAATTACAGCATTGCTTTCCACTGACAGCAAGCAAGACGCTGGTAAACCAGAGACGGTCAAACACATCCAGTTCTATCAACGCAGGGTTCTGCATCTGCACATCTCCTTCCATCAGATGACAAAAACAACACGGGGTTCTCCAAGGCAGAATTGGATCCTGGCCACGGTTTGTCTTTGTTTGGTTTAACATAAGATTGTTCTTGCAACTTTGTCTCAAACGAAGTAAATGTTTTTTTTTTTAATCTGGCACACAAGGGACAGCTGGGGAGGAACACCTGAGCAAGCACTATGTAACTGCTTCCTGAGATTATAACCACAAGGAGACACTATGTGTATTTGTGAGAGCAATGGAAAAACACCTCAACTGCCACCTTCCCCCCTTAGGGGCTTATGTCAGTGCAAGGAGTTTCCTGGGCCATAAGCAATTACTTGCACTTCCTGCTAAACCCAGAGGAAAGCCTCAGGAGCTAACCTCCACCTAGAAGCTTGTTAAATACTACTGAATACCCAAAAATTCAGCACTTAAGCACCAGCAGCTCAAGGAGACAGCACAACATTGTTAGAAGAACTCTGCCTTGGTTTGACGAGTACAGTCAGGTCCAAAGCACTGCCTGCCTAGGTCTTAAAAGTCTTCAAAACAAAGGATGGTCAGAAGCCTGGGCTACCACTGAGCAAGCCTTGGTTCCACATTGGAGCATCACACATTGACTTGCATTGGTAGAGTTCAAGTTTTAAACCTGTTTACAAGGACTTCATGTAGCAGCAAAAAGGATGCAGAGTCAGTGCTGCTGCTATTAACAAAGAAATTCTTCTCAGGCAGGGAGACAGCATGAATAACTTCTGGACTTCCAGTTTATAGCGCCATGTCCTATGGACTCTGCACAGATGTTTGAGACAGAGCCTCCGTCACAGGGAGGTAACATTACAGCTTCCATCTAGTATCGATGCTGTCAGCCACAGTAAGGATCTGCGCTGGTCTCTACTCAGTGATGAATGACCACCATCAGGCAGAGAGGTTTTAAAACACAGCAACAGTTTAACAATTTCTGTTTTATCATTTGCAACACATGTAGCCTAAATCATGCATTGCTTTTAAAAATATAAAGGCCCAAAATGTTGAAAAAAGAAACAGGAGCAGTTACACACAAGATATTACTAACGTGTAAAAGATCAGTCTACACATAAGGACTTTCTGAACCTAACTGTAGCAGATAAAGCAAAACAGTGGTCTTCTACAAAACAATGAACAGGGTGAAAAGAGCAGCATGAAGCATTCGCTCTTCTGTCCTATGCATAAATCAAGCTGTGCCCCAATTCCCACGTACAGGGAGATGCGAGTAACGCTTCGTACAAGTTCTGCAGCAGTGCAGGGAGATGGAGTGCCAGAGAACTGTTCTAATACTGCTGTCGCTGGAACCTCATTTGCACAGCGTTCCGATGCTTCTAAAAGCAGCAGTATCCATCAAGCACTGATCTGTTGTGCGCTCGCTGATATCGTTTGGAGAAGAGTGAAAATCACAAATAACAGCACTATGACAACGCTCATCAGAACCAAGTACCAGTGTCAAGTTCTTAGCTATCCAATGATCCATAACAAAAAAGCAGTAAGGAAAACCTTCCCAAAAAACAAATCATATCTGAGATATTAATCTCACCACACTCAATAAAGAACAATATCAGCAGCCTCATATGTTTTAAGCCACTTTAAGATGAGACATTCTTTACATTTCTATTAAAAACATTAAAATCTAAATGAAGCTAAAACACTCCAGGCCCTTAAGGGTCATCTGTCCCCAGTACAGTACATCTTTTGACACTTAATTATATTTGATTTAGTAGAACACGTTCAGTAAAATCTCAGCCTACTCTTTTCCATAAATAAATCTGTCTTTATGTAGGTCTGTGCAATCACTCAGTGGCCTTGGTAAATGTAAATAACTTGGCTCAGCTCACTACTTTCAGGAGAAAGAACTCCACATCCATCTATTAAAAAATATATTAAATAACATAATGTGATGATTCCAAGATCTCGCAAAGAAAAACAACCTTTGCCTTAGCATCCTGAAAGATGAGAGATACCTGGCAACAATTCAATGTGCACATATATGCAGTGGGGTTAGGGAAAAAAAAAACAAAACACCAAATTAACTTCCATGAAATTAACTTGTTACCTTAACAACTTCACCACCATCAACTTTCATCAACTGCTTCAAATTCTGCTGCAGCAGGTTCGTATTAGATCTCCATTTCAGAAGGCCCAATAGATCAACTAGGGATTAAAAGAAATTCTATTATTATATCATGCGGGATATTTACTTTCACTCACACACCGTAACTATGTTCAGAACAAACAGGTTTATTGCTATAGGTCAGACATTTTCACTGGACAATACCACATGTCTAACGTACCTCTGACACTGCAGAAACCTAGTAGAATATTTCTGTCCTGACATAATTGTGAAAGGCTTTAAATAAAAGCAGACTGATTTTGAAATGTCATCAGTAAAATCTGGGCCAAGGAAGCCCGATCCTTCATTTCCAATTTGCTGTATACAACAGTCGTGTGTTTAAAAAAAGATGCCAGCATGAAATTAGTCATCCATCAACACAGTGATATCCACACGGCTGTGATTCTTCCAGAGTGAACATTTCTAGGTTCTCTGCTTTCTCTAAATAACACGAAAGCAAAATGCGACAGCACAAGCCAAACAGTAGCAAACCAAGTTAATTCAGGGGGAAAGCTGTCTGCTTAGTAACTCATAACATCCAAACTACTCGGCTGCTTTCCAGTGATGGACTGGGGCATGGATTGGATCATGAGAAGAACCAACTGCAAGTAGTCTTGTCCCCAAAATTCTACATCCCACTCTTAAGATGGTGTCACTCCATCTTTCACTGATCAACCAGAAAACACAGCAGGCATGCTCTCTCTTTTAGTAGTCAAGAACCACAGCACCATTTCTCAGTTCCTCCTGAGACAACTCACAATCACGTTCCATCTGCAAATCAGCATGCTATTAACAACCACACCGCAGCACTGCTACATTATACCCATTTCTGCATCACAAACCCCGAAGTCCAAGCTCATCGTGCCTTAACCAAACTAGCACCAGGGAAAACTTCTTTCCAGTTTGATTAAAAGTCAGTTCTCAGCACAGAGCAAGCTGTCTGTAAGCCATCCTCGGTAGGAGAGCCCAAAGAGAAAACCACAAGATTTTAATGACTGCCTACCTTCACTTTAGCCACTGAAGTACAAATGCATACTACTAAATACCAAAAAACATGGCTAGCATTATGTGACCTCTGCCGAGGCAGCTCTTAAAACAAAAACAAACATCGTCCCCAAACCAACCTCCCTCATGCTTTACTCAACGCCTCAAAGCAACCAACAAAAGATTAGCCACAGCACACATCTGTAGAGTCTATTGTGCAACTTACACAGGACCCAGAGCAGCTGATAGACATTCCCCAAAATCTTTCACTCTAAGGAAGGAATAAAACTGTCTCCAGTGCAGCTTTTGTTGGAGTAACTTCCCCTCTTAACAGGGCTCAGACTAAAACAAACCTTCTCTCTCTGGAGAGCATTCAAAGCTAAAGTGGTGGAGTACAACAGCTGTAGTCCTCCATTTTTTTTTATTTTTAACATATTCTATGGGAAGTCTATAGGTCAAAACCAAAGCCTCAAAAACTCAGCATCAACAGAAAAGGTGCTTCTGGAAGAAAGTTGAAGATGTCTCTACGAGTTAACCACAGCATTTCATGAATACGTTTGTATCAGGTTTCTAACACTGAACTGGGTTTCAGTCGGACTTCTAAAAAGGCACCAGCTTGACAAAAGAAATGAGCTGGACAAAAGCCAGCCCACATCTTCAGAATGGAGTCGTGCAATGCCCCAAGAAAATGAACCCATGTGCACTTTCAGTGCGATGACACAGCAAATGCATAATGAATATACATGTGTGAACTGAAAATGTCAATGTAGTCCAACAACGAGAAAGAGAAAAATAAGTTACAGTGTACAGAAAGAATGTGCCTTCACTCTGTGCCTGCAAGCATTAACCCCAGAAAAGCACCAGTCAACCACTTAATCCTACTCTCTCAATAAGCGAAGGCATAAAATAACACAGTAAGTAGAACAGGGTAAGAACGTAACTGCATTTATCCTATAGAAAATAGTAATTACTACAGGTTGTCTGGATCAAGTGAAATTTACAGGATCAGAAGACATCAGAGGAAGATGACAGTGAGGATTTTCAATTGCAAAGGGTTAGAATAAGTATCTAGCCTGCCCGTAGCCAATAACAACTTTAACAGCTTAGCACATTTGATACTGTAAGTTAAACACAAAGATCAGCTTTTACACCTTAATTAACAACAGGAAGCAAATGGTCCAGTTTCCTGATTATATTCTTTCCTTGACCCGTATGCATGCAAAGGTTTCCCTTCACTGATGCATCAAGTTAACAATGCATCAAGTGACACTGGTGACATCAGGCATCACCTGAAAACACTTCGGTAGTTCAAGGATCTCACGCTGCCTTACATTTCAGAGTTTTAATACAGAAGCTCCATTTTCTTACATAAAAATGAATTTGATATTTATGTTAAAGCATTTCTTCAGCCGATAAAGGTCATATTTGTTACCAAAGCATCTTGAGAGCAGAATAAAAGTAGAAGTATATGGCAGCTGAATCCTCCATGTATAGGAAGAACAACATTATCTTCTTCCTCAGATAGCCAAGGAGTAGCAAGCAGTCGAGGCAAATCCATGACAAGCAGCATCTTCGATGCCTCCAAGAGCTTCCTCATACCTGAGCGGTTGTGGCTTCGCTTGGAGTTGCCTTTTTTATTATTATTTTTAATTCATTTTAAACAGTTCTTCTCAGGACTGTTCAGCTTACATTTCTGTTCTTCCTAAAAATTAAACTCAAAAACCTAAGGAAAACACTGTTGCTACCACTTTGCAGCTCATAAAGAACAGAAATCCTATGTGTGTTAGAGAGGCTATATACAGCCTGCAACAACAAGTATAATGCAGAAAGAACCATGTGATTTATTAATCCAACTTCACAACTATTAAAAATGAGTTTTAAAGCCAATTCTAGAAGAGCTGAGAAAAATATTAGATGACCAAGAGGAGAAAATCACTTTGGCTTTGGTAGCCGAGAATAATTGTAGATTTTTATTTATTGCTAATTAAGGAAGTCAAAGAAGCCGTACTATCTCACAGTTCTACAGAAGTTAATATCAGCTTCAGAAACTACGTTCTGAAGAGCAGTACCAACTTTGAGATGAAAAATGATATTTGAGGAGTTCAGAAGTTGTGTGTTTCCTTTATAAATTGTCTAAGAATACGTGGTGTTCCAACCCAAACCCTTCTGTGATTCTATGGTGATCTTGATCATTGTAATACTTTGAAAAAGTGGCTCTGGCAACTCTGAGAAAGTTGCACAGACAACATTATTACCTGTAACATTAAATAAAAATCCAAGTTCAAGGCATATTACATGTAAATTAAGCATGAAACAATGCTGAGTCCTAATTTTAATGATTTTACTAAGAGTTGCTCTTTGAAAGCAGTCGATATATTGACCACGTATTTCCAAATACTACTGAGGTCTAGGAAAGACCGAGAAAGCAAACAAACAAACAAAAAAAAGCAAAACCCCAACATTATCAATCACAAACCAAAAGCACCAAGCAGTTCCATTTCACATGGTGCTTTCTATATTCTACAAAATCCCCAAATCGCTGCGTTACTGCTGAGCTATGATCCTGTACTTGTGCTGAAATTCCAGAAGTCATTTCTGCATTTTTTGCTAAGCATCCTCTTAGGCTATAAGGCTGCCAGACTGCAGTAAGTCTGATGTGCTCTGAATATAAAACGCTTAGGATGCGCTTGGAGAGAGATGTCCCTGGAAAAGACCGCAATAAAGCTGTGAGTTGACTAGGAAGTCACAGAGTAGTAACTTTCCTGGACAGAGGGGTGACCAAAGAATTAATTAATGTGACAACTCCAAGCACGGTTCCCCCATCCCCACCTCCTCATCCCCAGCCTCAGCTCCTGGTGACTCAGGGAGGAAGGATGCCACTGCCCGGCATGACTCACGCCCAGTGACCAACCCACACTCCCAGCCCACTGTCACTGCGAGGAGAAGCCATGGCAACCAAGCACAAAAACTAACGAGAGGGCACAGTCTGGAAGCATGAAATATTTGCTTCAGTGGCTGCCACCAGCTCTGGTTGCTGCAGCCTCTGGATGCGGCCAGGCAGCTGACAAACACGCATGAAAAATGTATATAAGGAGGTTTTGAAAAGAGCAAAATACACTGACTCCATTCCTGGCTTTTGACGAGAATACGCCAATGGGAGAACGGCCTCCACGCAACACATCCTCACGTACACAACTGTCTGTCCAATACTAAAGAATGACAGAACTCTCTCTGGGCAGAGCATATAGAAAATACTGGATATTGTACCTTGGAAATAACACAAAATAGATTATTTTGGAGCGCAGCCATGATATTATCTCCTCCTGAAAACAAACTCACCCTCTCTCTTAGTGCTATTATTCATATCAACACAGCAGTGAAATGTCACAGGGCCTGTTTTCAGTATATTTCAGTATAAAAGTCTCAACTATGTGGAAAACAAAGGCACCCTGGGTTAAATGGATGCAGAAATACTTTGTTTACTTGCAGACACACTCCTCTAAAGTAAAACCAAGCGCTTGAAGAGAGCACAGTTGAGATACTAAACTGTGAGTAGATGCTTTCAGAGCACCCTAGAAATTTAATCCAAAATAGTGTATCAAGCAATTCACCACCCCACTCAGAGGAAGGGGGACAGAGAGGACTGCATGCAGGTCAGCGCATACAGCTCCACTCAAGCTGCAAGACAGAAACTCCAGCGGTTCTATGAACTTACCATTCTGGGTAAGCTTCGTGGAACAGACCAGAGTAGAAATTTGGAAAGAGTCTTTGCTGATGGTGCAGCTACCAAGGTTCTGCATGCTCTTCCCTGTTGCAGAGTGTCCCTTTTCCTCCAACTCTATTTTAGTGGATGGCAGACTTAAATACGTTGAGGCATCCTCAAGCTTCTTTGCTTCTGCCTGCAGCAGAGTTTTACATGCAACATGAAAAGCAATTTAAAAAAAAAAATGAGCAAAAGCTCCTCATAATAGTAAAATTTTATTATTTACCCTGGAATTTCTGAAGAGTTGGCTCCAGAATTGGAATTATCCAATGAGTCGTTAACGATTGCGCTAACCCATCTACAGCTTAAAGCCAAGATCTGATATTTAAAGGGCTCGACAAGTAGCTTTCCCCCCAGCCATGAAAATCCATATAAATAAAATCCAATTACAAGCTTAAGAAATTCAACAATTAAAACATCTCCGAGAAAACAGATCCCAGGTTTAACCATCAGTCTGCCATACTGGCAAGCCACACAGTACTTACCAACTAGGTACTTGATCTAATATAATATTGCACAATGAGCATCTTACGTGCAATTGTGTAACAAAATAGTTCACTGGAAGTAAGCAGTGCTCATACTTAGCACTTACTATGGGAAGACTGTCTCAAAATTCTATACCTTATAAACTATAAGGTCGTGTTCTCCATCTCTCAAAGTTGTTCCATCGTATCTCATGAGCTTCACAAACGCTAGGGCAAATATTTTTTCAGATTTATCTTTGGCTGTTAAAAGAAAAAAAAAGAATCATACATAATTACCTGTTCAACATTAGTAGTGACACTTCATCTAAAGTGTAAAAAAACAGACAACCTGTATGCGAGTGATATCCTAATAAAGGCTCTCAGATGCAGAAAAAAATTAAAAAATCCATAGGCTTTTATGCGTAACATAGAACCAAAACCAGGCAAATATGCATCATTCTTGGCCATGCTAAGCCACTGTACAACCAATATAAACTAGCTAATGCATTCAAGTATGCTCTCATTGTTCAACAACTAGTATCAAAAAATAACAACAAGGCAAGCACGGTTAATAGAAATTGCAAAGTAAATTAAGAAATAAGACCAGAAGGAAAGTGCAATCAACTTGAGATGGTCCAATGAGCCTATGAAGAAGCACTGGGGCCCTAAAGCACAGACTGTAATTAATACTTAAACTGTGGCTAACCTAAATGTTTGTACCATCACACACTTTTTTTTTCACTCTAGTACTCAGCAGTTCACATCATAATTTTGACACCAGCGACACTAATTTTCAGCACACACTGTTTTCATTAGTAGGTACTATTCTGCATACAAAGAGAATCTCTTATTAATTACCGATTTACAAAACACACAGCTTTAACTAACAGTTATGGGGTAATGAATTCAACATTACATAGATGCGTAAAGTACCAAAAGTATTGCGTACCTTAAAATGCATCCAGTGGACACCACCTGATTAACACTATGTTCAACACATGTATTCTGCAGCAAAAACAATTGCTGCTGACTTTGAAAGGTATTCTTGTCCAGCAAGACAGACACTCCATTACTACAGGGAAGGAATGTTATCATAACCGAGGTGATCCCCCACATTTTACTAGAGAACAACTGCTGACAAATGGAAGATGTCTAGCAGGATTGGCTGGTCCCTCTGCCTCTCAAAGCATCTGAGCTGCCAACAACATTACAGAAAAGCTGAGGAGAACCACAAGCTTTCAAGTGTCACTTACATCAAAATTACTTCAAAACCACCACAAGTCAACTGGAGAACCAGAAACGGAAACTAAGTTTCTTAATAGCTTCTACTACTGATCCTAAGCCTCCTGTAACTTCTCTTTCATGTTCTTATTCTACATGTGGGGCGCTATTAAACATCTTCACTACCACCTACCTCTAAGATGGGGAACACCACAACCCTCTCAGCTCCTAACGGAAAGCTTTACTCACTAGCCCTTTTATTTGCTTTGGAGAAACAACTGGGCAGGAAAAGAAAAAGGCAATGCCAAAAGGTAAGAGCTAGAAGTTGCAAAGAGAAAAGAAGTTGAAAAGCTAACATAAAATAAGCAGGCAAAAGCTCATCCCCACATCAAAACCAATTGTAACAGTCAATTACAGATTAGAAATTTTATGCCTGTTTCAGCAGATTTTAGCACCAGACACTGACAAGAATCATAATGAAAAGGACAAATTACTCACAGTCCTGCGATGATCTATGTCGGAACGTGAACCTCAAATGACTCCGATTCACATCTTCAATAGGGATTGCGACCTTCACGTATTGGGGGAGAGGATGGAGAAAGGAAACAGTCAGGGCAGTATCTTCAAACATATCTACCGCTACCAAATCTCATCTAGACATTTTTCAGTCTTGGCTCTTTACAGAAACACTGATGTTAAGGACAAGCTTCAATTGGCCACCAAAGACCAAAGGCCACAAACTCCCCGGGAAAAAACAACAATTCTTGCACTAAGAAAAAAAAGGAAAACGAAGCAAGGCTGTTAAGTTACCCAGCGAGATATGGTGATACTAAGGCTGACACAGTCACAATAGCTGAAACCTCAAGGCATTCCCTGTCAATCCCTCTAGCTCAGAAATGAGCCCACCTTGAGTACAACTGGCAAAAGTGAACTTTTTAAGATGTTTATTACCCGCGCACCACTTGCACTACCCAAACTATTAGCGCATCTCTGATCCCCATGTAGCCAACATGCACAGATGTAGCCACTCTTCCGCCCTGATATTTCTGCTAGAATTGCTGCATTTCCTCAGTCACGTGCACCAGCAGGTTCCACACTGTCTGCTGCCCCCCACCACATCTGGGGTTCTGAGACTCCCCAGCAGTCCCTTTCTGTTGCCACATGCAAGGAGAGCTCCTTTGACTTGAAACCACAGTGTGGAGAGATCCTGAGAGCCTCTTCTTTGATGTGCAACTCCTGTTCCCACTGACTACAGAATATTTCATTAAGCTAACATTGGCCTCCTACATAAAAATCGGCATTTAAGCTAAAATGTTATTATCCAAGCAGCTTCAGCAAGCTTGCAGCACAATCAGCCAAGTCCCAAAACAACGATGAGTTCAACAGTATAGCAATTGCGTTTTAATCTCAATATTCTGCTTTTCTAGGTCAGTTTCATGGAAAGAGTAAAAACCATTCCTAAGCAGATGGTGCAGTGCCCCCATAACAGTCATCTTGACCAGAAGGATGAAATAAATGTTTTTATGCAATGAAAGTCTAATCTACTTTCCAGCCATCTCTGAAAGACTTCCTTTTGTTCTACTGAGGATGGCTACAAGCATTCATTTTCCTAAATTTGCTTCTCAAGGCTTTCCACTGAAATCTACATTAACTCCATATGAACACAAATGGGTGAGATTATTGTAATGCATATGTACCTTTACAGTCTCAAACCAGCGAGGCTGCTTTACTTGGTAATATATTACTGATTTGTACTCTGAGATGGCTTCATCACCAGCACCAGGAAAAATAACACTCTAGAAAACACAAACAGAAGAGAAAATGTTTGTGTCCATCTTAACCTCTACTTTTCAGCTCAAGAAATAAAAAAATAAATTAGTAAGTAGGTCAAAATATGACAGATGACATGCACTGATATGATGAGGGAGTCGTGATAAAGGAGAAAGTTTTGTTGTAAACAAAAATAGGGACTGAAGTTGAAAATATCTAAAAAGATGCTGAATAGGTTAAACATACATATAAAAAGATAAAAACGTTAACTAAATAATACCTCTAATCTTTTCCCATCTTCATCGTAAACAGACACTGTAACTTCTACATTTTTTGCTGTTGTTTTACTGCCTTTGTCAAAATCTCCTTGAACCAACGTTACATAGATATCATTACGAACATCGCCTACAAGAAAAGCAGCACAAAGTTTGGAGCAGTTTTCATGGTGAATCTTTTGATTTGCGAAACAAACGATGCGCAGAATCAATGACCAACGTTACTAGTAACAAACACACCTATATATGGCAAAATGTATAAAAGCCACCACGATTTGAACATTCAAAACCAGCAGTGCTGAAAGCAGCTATGGTTATCTACAACTGATTTAAGATTTGCAAAACTTGAGCTACCAACTCAGAGCGCATAGAGCTGAAGCTAACAAATAAACAGAACAAACAACCATGCAATTATTTCTAGTCTGAAAGAATACGTCATCATCAATAAAATTATGTACCATACCACTCCAGAAACACCTCAGTTCTCTTGTTGGCTCTATCCTTTATTTTCATTATTAATTTGAAAGGATACATTTTAATTCTTTCAACTTATGTTACAGGCATATTTTTATATGACAGTTTATGGAGGTCTGCTACAACATTACACTGGGAGATGTTCTCATGTTTTTGCTGCTGAGGGATTCACGTGAAAGCTATATTTAGCTTTATGTCTCAAAATGCTCTTCAGCCTCACCCCCATTAAAGCAAAGCTTTGAAATGAACTGGGAAACAGGATTTCCAATAATCCCAAGAGGCAGACGGTCTATGTGCCAACATACCATCGTAACAAACAGAGGTGCCGAGGCACTTAGAACATATTGGCTATATCGTAAAATATCTGACAAATGCAGTCCGCAGCCACAGGAGGAGAGCTGAAACTCACTCGTTTCTGAAAGTATCTGATGGCTCCTCCAGAGCCCATCAATCTGAAAGGACAGCATCATCTTTTCCTGTACTCCGAAATTTGGCTTCTGTTGTTGTTGGGGCTGTTTGTTTGCTTTGGGGGTTGTTTTTGTAAATAAACACCAGATTTGAATGTTCACAAGATATACATAGAATGGAGACGTTATAGCTCTTTTATACATACTATCCAAAATTAGCACAAACCCTAAGAGGCCAACTTTGCCTTTTGCTCTGAAAAATCTTATCCACTTTCTGGTTTGGATTCCCCTCAGGAGATAAGCATTTTACACGCGCCCTTGCTGGGGAGACAATATGAACGGTGCATTTTGTATACATTTTCCTTCACTGGAAACAGGAGAACTTCCATTGTCATCTCAACATCATGACTCTGTCTGGGGAAGCATTACTAGTTTTATTAACTTCTGCAGCACGTGTGGCAGGTATACACTTATCAATCTATATGTACTTTGGGACAAGATCATAGAATCATCAAGGTTGGAAAAGGCCTCCAAGATCATCCAGAAAAGACCTCCAACATCCTTTGATGACGGCCTATTTCTAATAGATACCATTCACCATTCGGAGGTTCTTTTTCCCTCCCAAAGCTTCTGTGCATATAGGTATTTAAAGAAGGTTAAAAGATAAAGCAGAGTGCATTCAACACAATGGCTTACCGGGCATAATAATCTCAGGAAACCCCATTTTCCGAGCCACAGCTGTCGACCTGTCCACTAAGTGTGGAAATTCTTTTCTAATCTGATGAATATCTCCTGGAAGAAGTTTCAAAGTCACCCACAAACCTGTTGGGTAGAAATCACAATTATTAAACTCGCGGTTTTTCTAGTTACTGAAGACATTTACCTATTTAGGGGACACATTCAGAAGCGGTTGCATACAGCTTCTCACAGACAGACTTACAAAGCCCGGATTTCAGTCATGACCTAGAACTTTCTCTACAACACGTCTTAACTGAGGAGAACACCAGGTCAGCAGGACCACAGCACAACGACTGCAAGAGGGAAACTGTCGGGCAGCAGCCAGACCCACGGAAGCCCATCACACATCACCAGGAACACCAGAACTCCTCCTGGCAGCATTCTGACAACCAGACTTCTCTCATTCCTCACGTCTTACAGACAGGACCTTGCAGAAATGCGGTTAATAAGCCATTAACAGAATCACCTCAAGCTTTCAGCTCTCACAAGTTCTTCCGAATGGAATGTTTATCTTCCACAGGAAGAAACAGAAGTGGCACAATTTTCCATTCAAAGCGAGGTTGCATTTTACAACCAAGCCATATGGATACACCAAGGCAGCCGGCACCAACAGCTGACAGGTACCCTGAAATGCTTCAGTCCCACCACCCCCATCAGCTGTTTGCCCAGCATTGAACACCCAAATCTACAGCATCAGCCTTACACAGTCAACATTTTCCTCTCTCTTCAGCAGCAGAAGCAGCCACTAAAGCCGATGCTTGCCAACTAACATCAGGCACACTTGTTATAAGGGGAAAAAAAAAGATACTAAAAAAAGTGTTCCACCCTTGGTGAAGTGAGTGGCAATTACGCTGAAGCATGAAATAATTGCAGCAGCAATTTTCAGAAAATCCCAAAATTAAGAACTATGAAAAGAATACCCCAAAAATATTCATCTATAATACAACTGTGTGAGTAACAGGATAACCCACAATTTAACTATGCATTTGTTTTGTATATATCTGGCAGCTAGCTTTCTTCTCTACTAAAATCTCTCACAAATGGCTTTGGTCTGACTTGTTGCCAAAGACAGTTCTACCAGCTGCTATTTCATTAAACAGTGATGTACCCACAAGGACTGGCCAAGCCACAGCTCTTTGTCCTTTCTGGTTTGCTGGGGGTGGGCAGGGCCTGGCTTAGGGAAAGAATTCGGAATGAATCAGAGTCTACTCCTTTCTGATACACATTTCTCACATATGAAAACTGAGGAGGGGATGAAATCAGATCCAAGTTTTGCACTTTAATTAAGAAGAACTTATATTTATATATATATATATGAAAATTTAGAGCTTTACTTACTGTAAGTCAATAAAAAAAGCAATTAATAAAAAAAATCAGCAAAGCAACACTTAGTTTGTCCTGATCCTATATTTCATATACTCAAAAGCCAGCTGTAAGCAGGGAGCTCTGCACTGGCCTGCCTGGAGGTATATTAATTCAGACCGAAAAAAAGATCACAGCCAATACTGTAATCGGAGCCACACAATTCACTGTTTAGCTGGCAGATACACTGTAAGTGGTGTATACAACAAAGGTAAACCAGAGGAAACAAGAGGGATCAGAGGGGCTGTTTCCTCCCTCAGAGGCGTCAGTGTGGGTTCTGATGGGAAGCGAACTGCTGTGAGCGCAGCTGCAAAACGAGGAGAAGGAGGGGAAGGAAAGGACCATTCCTTCCTTCAGCACAAGGAAGACAACATCTGCAGCTCTGGGACACAAGAGCAGACTTCCTGAAGCAGTTTTCAGCACAGAAATACAGAGACGTCCCAGTGAGGGACAGTGAAGAGAAAGGGCAGAGGGTCTGCAGGGCTGATAATATAATAATAAATAATATTAAATAAATAAATAAATATATTTTCTGGTACCAAACAACAATGATGGTAATATTATGCCCCTGTGACTCCATAGCTATAACAATCCCATGCTGAAAATCGAGCAACAAGCGTTTTTACATACACCAGTGTATAGAAAGAACAGTACGTACCCTGACCCTTGTGGTTAACTTCTTTAGCAGCAATCACTTTGTTTATAACAGTCTGAAGGAAATCATTCTCCCCT
>JANHGO010007005.1:0-20615 GCA_024606505.1 Aquila spilogaster
TCTTTAACTCCCAGTTCTTTATATGATGTTATGATGTGGAATACCGATAACCAAAATTCATAAAGCCATGACAGTATCTCTACTTGTTCTTTTAGGAAAAGTGATCTTATACAAACCTGCCTGTTAAGGAGCTCCCTATGGTAAACTTTTGTATTATCTATTTTACACCTACCAAGTCATCTTCCAAATTTGAAAATGAACCCTGCCACCTCTTGGACTAGAAACTGGGTAGGAAGCTGATGAAGTGGTCTTCTGGTGTTCTCAAAAATACCTTCTGTTTCTTGAGTAACAGAAGAAAAAAGTCAGTATCTACTACAAAAGAAAACTTGTTGTATATGAGTGGAAAGAGTAGAGATGGTATCATTTGTCATAAAGAGATCACTGTACAAATCTGATGGTGATTTTCTTTACAGCAAAAGACAGTCAGAAAGACTTTACAGTTACCTAAAAAGAGTAGTATAATAACATTGTCATTACAGAGTATGCACTAAGCTATGTACATAAAATTTGTGACCTCGTAATACTCTAAGGACAGAAGGAAGGCATCCTTCTTTATCACCTGTGTAGCAATGCTAGGAGTATAGGCAGTCACTATGAGGAATGACATGGAGATGCCCTTATGTAAAAAGAGCAGGTAGAGCTGCAAAGTGGCAAGTTGAATCCTATTGCATGAAAAGAATTCTCTTTGAAAAAGAGAACTGCAAAAAGAGCTGGAAGAGGGATGGGAGAGAGGAAGTAACAATTCATGTCAAAGACACTGCAGCCACAGAGAACTCCAGACACTGTGGTATGAAATTTTATGGACTGCATTTCTGGATAATGAAACTAAAGAAGGCATTTTTTTGTTACAGGCTTAATCTTACATGCATATTGCAAACAGCTTCTTAAACCACTGACGAGATGGAGTAGGAAGAAATCCATTCTTGCCAAGAGTGACTTCAACTCTAGGGGTCTTTGCTGGACATGTTGGGTAGCCAAGAGCAGAGAGCATGACATAACTTGGTGTTTGGACACAATTCCTACTGGCAGAGATGCAGCAATGACTTACCTAAAAAAAGATGTTGGTGATCTTAATCTTGTTCAATTTCAATTACGAGAATAGAACACAGCATCAACCTATTATTAGCATATCTGAACACTGAGGCAGTCCATTTTACCGCATTTGAAGCAATCAATGGTAACTGGTGAAGCAAACGGGCCTAATGGGGAGTATTTTAATAAAAGTCGGGAACTATTGGGTGTCCCATAAAGCACAGTTCCAAGGACATGAAAAATAGGTTATTCTGGGTAGGAAGCCAACCTAGTAAAAAGGAGACACTGAACTCCTGCTGAAACAGAAGGAAAGCTAATATTGAGAGGAATGGATTACAGGTACATGTACATATAGATGGCTCTGGCAAAAAAACATGAATTGCAGGGCAGAAATGGCCAAGAGACAGTTATGTGATGTATGTGGAGAGAAGCATGAGGATGTATTTATCCCAGATGCTGATGCTGCTGTAATAGCAAGTTTACCATGTGCAGCAACAAAAGATGTAAAGGAACATCTGTTGAAATTAGACATTTTCAAATCTACAGGCAAAGATAACTGACACCCAAGAGCCCTAAGAAAACCAACTGGGTGCTTTCAGATCAGCTCATGATATTAAACAAGTCCTGGGAAATTGAAGAAATTCCAAATGATTGGATAACTATAAATACAGTTCCAGCATTTCAACAGGATAAAATGAATAATCCTGGGAAGTACAAATAAGTTAGCCTGACTTATAGGAAAGCTAAAGCAAGGAACTGTAAAGACATTCATAGTATGTGAAAATAAAGATAAAACCTGGAATTTAAGTAAGTCAACCTTATTCATAGGCAAAAGTCTTGTAAGAAATAAACATGAAGTCTGTACTGACAGCAATACAAATCTGGTTTCCAACAGGAATGGTGCTGAGATAGTATATTTGTAAGGTAGTGCATTCTGATTTTCACAGTGAGTACTTCAATCTTTACTATATGGCATTTTCAATACTGTATTATGCACTGTGAGTAGGACAAAAATAATAACTTGAAAGGTGCTGACAGAGCTCAACATATAATTTTCAGAGCTCTTATATGAATGAGAAAAAATTATTAATAAGAAAAGTTTCTGAACCAGTGCTAGTATTATCTTATCAAATATATAACAAATATATATATAACAATAAATAAAAACAAAAAATAAAAATAATAATGAATAAAATTTTGTGACAGTAAGCAAATAGATTATTTTCTGAAATTGTTAGAATTCAACTAGATGTGTTCAGTACAATTGAACAAAAAGCATTAGTATGTTTGGGGAACGTATCATGTGAGCTATGCAAGAGGGTGCATTCCTTTCAGAGTGGAAACCAATGACACAAAGAAGTCAGATGCATGGGACTGTCACAGGGAAAATTGCTCAGTTCACTTTGTTTAAACAAACCAGAATGGAAGCAGTTTGTTGATTTGTTAATGAGACATAATTCATCAGTCATCAGTGTATATTTGAGATCAGCATCAGCTATACAACATCAACAACCAGACCCTCCTGTGTAGACGTGGGTGCTCCAGCCGCATCTGCCCTCCTGCTGCATCCCACTAAGGAAGGCTGTGGATGCTTCCCTCAACCCCATATGCATCACAGGGAGGGGGGTTCAGTGGCTGGATGTGGGCTGCTACTGGATCCTATGGGCTTGTCCCAGGTAGGGCTGGTGATATCATGGGGTGATGGAGGGCAGTGCCCAACTATTGTTGCTGCTCCTTGCCCTTCTCCCCTGACTGCATAATAGGCTTTCATGCTTCCCTTACGCTGCTTCTCAAGCCCATCCCTACTTTGTTTCCAAAGCCTTTTTGTAATTCACTGGATACTAATGAACTGGCTTGTTTACAGTCTTATCTTTTAACACGATCAGTTTGGGGCAAACAATCAGTTTGGGGTGCCCTTTCACACACTGTTACCCTTCCCTCCCTACTTTACCAAGCATTGTTGCCTGGCCATTTTGTCCAGGGTTTTGCCAGAGATTTCAAGACTGCCATAAAAGTGGTCTAGAATTATGGAACACTTTTGTGAGCTAAGGCAGGACATCAGCAGGTGTGGTATTAAACACTGAGAGAGTCCAAGGTGGATGGGCCTTAGGTTGCGATTCTTAAAGCAAAATAAGAGTAATGTTTTAAAAGATGTGGTTTGCTTTCTGCCTGCAACAGGTGAAGTCAGAGCTGAGACAGCTGGTTAAGATGGCTCTTACCCACCTCAGGATGTGTGGCTTTATAGCTCAATGATATAAGCTTACTACTTAATCCTTTGGTTCAGAGAGTTAGAAGTAGCTGTGTAAGATGAGAATTTTGATCAGATAGGTTTACCTTTCTCTACAGCATCAGACATTGATCACAGAGTGCTACCCCTATAACTGAAGACAGCAACATTGTGAGAAAAAAACAGATTGGTCTCAGCAATGCACACAGAAGCCTCCCAGGTGCCTCACTGGAATACGCCGAACAAAATTTGTATTGATCACTGGTTCTCTCTTTTGGAAAGAGGGCTTTGTTTCTGTTTGCTTTTTGTTTGTATGTGTTTGTTTGTTTCCCTGAAAACAAGGTTTCCCTTCCTTCTGTAACCTGACTTACAGTTCAATGTTCATCTAGAATTTCATCTCTGACTTGCTTATACCACTTCTATAGAGCTCAACTATTTTGCCACCAATGATGCAAGATTAATCTCTTCAGTTTTCACTCAATGTTTACAGAAGTTTTCCAATAGATAGTAGGACATTTGGGTGAATTATCAAAAAATATATAAAATAAATTTAGGAAAATTTAGAGTTGTTCTTGGTACTAATTTTTATGAAAAATTCTATGAAAGCATCAATAAGTCTTAAAATCAGAAAACAATTTAATAGCTTAAGTGAAAAAGTAGTCAATGTTTCTGATGTCTGAGAACAAAAGAATGTTGGGAAGCCTGGAATCTAAATCAGAAAAAGAAATTTCTTGGTTTCACTTACATGAGCACAGATGGTCAAAACGAATGCTACTTTGTAAGGGAAACTTTGCCAGAAAAAATAGTGATAAAGCACTGTTTACACTATGATAGCACTTTTTTTTTTGTTCTGCAAGAGCTTGTCCTTATTTCAGATTTAACCAACAACTCATTAGAAATAAAAGTTTTTGAACAGTCTTAAAGTCATTGGACAAAAATGGCACTATTAGTTATTAATTTATTAATATTGTTCTGTATGTAAGCAACAAGGATTGGCCAGGGAAATATCTAGAAGAAGCAAGAGATCTTAGCAGCAATAATATTATAGCAATTTGTGATATGGAGAGGAATTGCCATAAACAGCAGGCAACAAAGAACAGGATGTGCTAACTAAACAGCAGGACAAACACAGTATCTGAAACCAGAAAAAAAAGAAAAAAAAAAATAGAAGGAACAATTGAGCTTTTACACATCAATAAGCAAAGCTGGAATTAATGTGAAGAAAAATCTGAATTTTAGTCATAACTGTTTGGCTGAGTTTAAATATTTCTTATCTTACAATGTTTATTTTAACTTTTAAACATTTCTCTGGAGAAAAAAAAAAACTTGTATGATAACAATTCTTTATTAGCTAACACTGTTAATGCTATTACACATGTAGTCTATGGGAGCCTACTAACATGAGAATAATTAATCTTAGCAAATAGAGATTCAGAGCCATTGATGAAACTTTTCATTTCAGAAGTGTTGTATGTTACACTGCACAGATGAGCAGCCCACAGGGCACTTAGAAAAGAATTCCAAGATCATCTAATCCAACCATCCACCTACCACGAATAGTCCCCCACTAAACCATGCCACTTAGTACAACATCTACTTCCTATTCACCTATATTTCACTGTAAACCCTGAGGTTTTTCCCTTCCACATTTGAAATTCATGTTAAAAGCCTTCCCATTATCTTTTGCTCAACCAATGATCAGTACACTATCACATTCTTCATTAATTGCATTAAAAATCATTTTAAATTGTTATGCTTTCATATTTACCTAACATCTTTCTCATTATTTATGTTTTCATACTCTCTTTGTCTCCTTTTAGAAGGACAGCTTCTTACTCAAAGTAAATTTTCACACTTGTGGTTTTGGGATATCTTGTAGGATAAAATGCAAAACCTTCTGATTTTCAAGACTTTTCCCTAATTTTAAGAATTCAGTCAGTTATGCTTTAAGCACTACTATGAACTGTGAACAGCCCATATAACATTCTATTCACTGTAAATATTACTTGTTGATGCTAATGACTGCTTTATAGATTCTTTCTACACAATGTGCAGAGAAAAAATTTGGAACAGCACCTACCCTGTCTTGCTAATGTGGAGTCTCCACATTGAGTAGAACATCTTAGTTGATATTCAAATCAGTGAAGCTTAGGGGTGTTGGTGGTAGGCTGCTGGCATCCATTCTGACTGCGCAGATGATCTCACAGCCACTTGATAACTATTTCACATGCATTTTCTCTCTCTGTAATGCGCTCTTTCTTTTTGTGTAACTACATCTCTACAGTTCAAATTAAACCAAAGTCAACTAAATTCAGCAAACCCCTGTTCTTCATAATCTGAAGAGAATTTCCATTTGTGGTTTATGTTGAGGACATGGGTGTGGCTTAGACCCCAGGCTACCGCTTGTTTCACTTGTACAAAGGGGAACTGGGCAATCAAGCCATTCTTGACCAAGCCTCTGATAAAAAACAGGGTTGTATAGGCAGCAACATTTCACCTTCCCACCCAGGTACTGGTCACAATCCTGTGTCAGAGAGAGAAGCATTCCAGGCAGGATTACATCATCCTGTAGAAATTGGATGGCCAGGAATAGGTCCAAAACATCTGGCTATCCTCAGTAGTATCCCCAAGGTCATAAAAAAGTTCACTAGCTGTAGCAGGGCAATAGGCAGGATATGCATTGTCTGGCACACGGCACATATGGCTGCATGAATCACGGTGATACTCAATCATACTCTGTTGAGTATCAAGTCTCTGTTAATCATCAAGGAAGATTAATTACACCATAATAAGTTACACTGGCTGAGTACCTGACACCTGTTTCTGGAACCAGGGTGATTTCAGCACCACCAGTGTACCTTTATTTCGATATAAACCTCTCCAACTACATGTGCTCCTCCTCACTTTTAAGTGCTTAGTTAAAATATTCCTGTCAGATACCTGTTTAACCTATCCTTAATAGCCCCTAACAATGTAGACAAGTATTACACAACATTTTTAGGCAATCTATCTTGGTATTTCACTGTCTTTACAAAGTTTTTCCTAATGTCTAGCCTAAGTCTCCTTGCTGTGGTTTAAGCCAACTATTTCGTACACTACCCACTACTGATATACTCCTTTCAGCTGTATGGTAGCTTTTAAATATTTGAAGAGTGTAATCATGTCTCACATCACTCTTCTCTTCTCTAGATCAAATAACTGCAATATTTACATATTTCCTCATCCATTATATTTTCTAGGCTCTGACTATTCTGTATTCTCTTTCAAACTGTTCTATACCTTTCTTAAAATATAGTCCTATTATTGGAGACAGTTCTGCTAATGTGGTGTTAATGCTAAATTCAGAAGAAATTTTTTGTATATCTTACAAAAGACCCTTAATGCAGTCCAGTATTTGGCTTGCCTTCTTTGCTGTGATCTAGCTATGATCCACTATTACCTTAGGATCCTTCTCAGCAACCAGTTGTTTTCTATCTTGTGCTTATGTAGCTGATAATTCCTGGCTAAATATAGAGCTCTTCAACCGTCTTTATTGAATCACATTCTCCTTGTCTCTTATTGCCTCTCCAATTTGTTGTCTGCAAATGTAATAAATATATTTTTTCTTCCATCATTCGTGCCACTAATGAAAATGCTGACCAGAGCCAGAAACACTGTTTAGTCCTGGACACAGGACAAAACTTCCTTCTTCATTTAAGTGGGTTTACAGTCAGCTTCTGTTACTGTCTATCTAGGGTAAAGCAGTTGTGTAGGTAGGAAGTATATTATCTGAATTAACTATACTATTAGCAGTAAACCATACATACTCTCCTAGGCAGAATTTTCTTCTGTACTTGCTTAGCTCTTGAGTTACGTCTCAGCATCATGACCTCTGAACTAAAACTTACAATTCTTAGATACATTAACAAGATTTGCATGCCATACCAGCTGGAAAGATTTTCCTCTGGGCATTTTTTGAGATATTCAAATGTCATGTTTTCAAATTAAAAAAAAATCCAAGACCAAACAGGATTCAGGTAGGAGCTTTAGGAAAAACTGATTTATAACTTTCTAGGAACAGCTGTAAGAATGTTTAGGAAAAAAAGATATTTGGAACTGACCATTTCATTAGATATACATTCTCCTTTGTCTTTTGTTTAAATAATACCCACAATGTTTTTTGACACTGTCAGTCTCCTAATTTCTCTCTGCTTTCTAGATGAATATATGTTTTCATCCCTTGAATTATTTGAAACAAAATTTCCTAACATAGGATTTTTTCTACAATTATGTACTGTACCACATCATGACACCTTCCCAGTTATTCTGGACCTTCACTGCTTCCTCTTCCAGCCTGTCAGTTAGTCAGATCTAAATAAAAATAACAGGAATCTTTTTATCAATATACTATACAAATTTGCTTAGCTCGTAAGTAACAGAGACAATTGTACTTGTGAGAAGCTGGCACTCTCAAGAAGATAAATGCAGCTTTGAGGCAACCAAACAGCCACAAAAAAGTGCATCTGAAATGAGCAGAGGATAATCCTAAAGCATAATCCGCAGCTCAGACTGCAGCAACAGAGAGCTTCATGACAAAACAGAATGGTAAATGCTTCAAATTCAAGTTTATGTCCTGGAAGACCAGAAGTCTAAGGTTTTCATGCTACTGAAAGAAAAGTTTTAACATGATCTGATAAGTAAATAGGATAGGTAGCTTGCAATTCAGAATGTGGATGTTAGCCAAATCATGATAAGAAGACAAAAGAGACATTTGATACTCAACAGTACATGAAAGCACAACCAGAGCTTTTCTCTAGCAAACAAATTCAATGCTGAAAGATTCAGAAAAGAAAGGAAGTTACTAAATAGCTAATGACTTCTTCCACTCTTCCCAGCTTGACAAGGAATCCATAATGAGATGAACCACAGAGGAGTGCAAAGAACCCTGGAGCTGACTACAAATATATTTTATTGACCTCAAGTAATGCCAGACAAGTGAGAACTTCTTTTCAGAAGAAAAGCTAAAAGTCTTCCACAAGAAAAAGCAAAAGTGAAATTGCTGAAGCATATTCATGCAGGTGCAGTAATCCCAGAATGATAGCTAGTGTTCAAAAATGACAGCAAATACTTTTCCTGATTAAAATTTGCAACCTTAGATGGAGAATTTGGGGAAATCAATAGTATGCTTCAAAATTAGGAAAAAAGAATAGAGAGACATGAGTAGGGATATTTTTTGAAACATATACATCTGTGATGCTTTGTGTGAATTCACTGGTTGATACCACAAAGTCAAAGATAGTCAGTACAGACAGACATGTTGGATACCAGAAAAGAGTGACTGCTTAATGTAAATCATCTGAGAAACTCTGAGCTCTATCCAGACTACCTCCTGCACCTACAATGGAGTGGAGAACACAACTGGAATTTAAATTCAGGAGAGTATTAGTTGCCAACCAGGGCTATCAGATCTTAAATTTCAGACTGAAACGTTCTCCAGAAGCTGAAATACAGGAACAGATGTTCTAAGATTTTAAGCCCATACATGAAAAGATATTTAAAAGCTTTATGTTGCCTTCATTTCTAGAAAATTCTCTATGCATCAGACTATTCTGCTGCACAGTCTGTGAAGACGTGGAGGTAGGGTAGACTCTCCATCTCAGTTACAGAAAGCAACACAGAGTATATTCAATAAGCAGAGAAGCAAAATGGAAATCAAAGAGCAACCCTTGATGATAATATTTTCTGGGAAGTCCTATGTATGTAAGACATGAGCTTTACATCAAAGTGTCAGTAAATAAAAGTCAAGAACACAGTAAACTAAGAGAGAAATCGGAAGAGTATTGCTTTATGAAGTCATACAGTGCTCAAGACTCATACTCAACTCCTACGCCATAATTTACAGTGGAATTGATATTTAACACAGATACTGGCTCGACTTGTTTTCTTCCTTGCATCCTGTGATTTCTTGATAGCCACAGACTTCAAAGGGAAAATATAATTTGGTTTCTTTATTATTGATGATGCCCCCCTTCTAAGACACTGCTGAACCTAACAGTTTCTGCCTCAAGGCAAACTACATTTAGCCTTTAGCAGAAAATATCTATGCCAAATGAGACAGTGTTTTTAAGTAATAGAAAGTCAGCAGAAAGACTATTTCATTTATAGAGGAGTTCTGAACAGATAAAATATTGTCTTCTTAGACTCATGTATGTGCAGTGCATGTTGTGTTTCCATTCTTTGTTTATAATTCTGACTGATCTCAGTTAATGCTGTCATCATGAGGACCATTTATTCAGGCTTACGTGGAGTTTTATGTTCCGTGCTAAGTTCTTTATTTTTTTTATAGTTTACTTTGAAATACACTCCATAAATCTCTGTGTCTCTAGAGAGATACAAAAGCTGAAAATACACTGAATTTTCAAAAACAATTACAATCCAAGATAGTACTGAAACCTTTAAACAAGGTGTTTTTCTTAATTAGTTCATATGTATTAGAGTTTGCCCTGTTTTTTTTTTTCTTAGCATCATTTCTGGGGCTGAAATACACTATGACTAGCTATATTCCTCTCTTGAAGTCATATCAATTTCAATAAGAAATTATAGAAAAATAATTAAACAAGCTTAAGCTTGTATAGTTCACAAGGTAGATAGAGGAACCCAAAAATATTTTACCTTTTCCATGTCAAATTCACTACATAGCTGCTATCTTTAAAAAAAAAAAAAAGAAGAAAATCTGTGTTGCCTATTATACTATTGTATTTCTATCCACTATTTTTATTGGAATTCAAGGTTATCTAAGTTCCCCATGAAATATCACTATAAACCTTGAATTTTCTTTCATATTGGTAATGGATCTCGCAAACAACAGAACTCTCCAACCAAACCCCATAAGACATGTAATAAAATCATATGAGTTGGCAACACTCATGATCCATCCCATAAACTCTAGATAAATATAAACAGATGTAGATATTGTAATTAAATTGATTGGGAAGTTCATTTCCCAACGAATCATTCTGGGAAAGAAAATTAGACACAGACCCCTTGAAATCAAATTGATTTTTAAAACAACACAAAACACTTTAAAGCTTTCTCCCTCTGAGATTTTACTAATAGTACTTTCCTACACTGAAAATATTTTTCTATCCCTTGCAACTATATGAAATGTTCACTTTATCAGTGATAGAGAGAAATGGCTCTTCTAAAAAGTGAAGCTGAGTACAGAGACATATCTAATTTACCAGTGGAAATTTTCATAAAAAAGAAGGGAAATAAATTTGTTCCTTAATCAGTGTGAGTTCCACAAATTTTAAATGAAACTCAGAGCAATCAATGGTTAAAAGACCATAGCTTTTTAAGAAAAGAAAGTTAAAATAACAATCAAGACCTGGAATGGAAGAGAACCACAGGAAGATTGAGATACACTGTTGAAGCCACTGGAGCCATTTATTAAAACCAGATGTGCTATTGAGATTATCTTCACTGGGATCTGGACCCCATACAGCCAATAATCCAAAGACAAGCTATTATAGCAATCTGTATCATCGAGTGATTGGAACATTCTTTGACTTAGCTCTCCCAGTAGATCAGTCATCTTAAGTCAAATACTGTTAACTTTAAAAAAACGCTTTTAGCTTACTTCTTTCATACTTTTTTTTTCCACCATGGTGCATCTATGAAAAGAGAAGAAATCAACATCTCAAACGTCATGAAAATATTAATTAAAACATACCTAGTGGAACGGCTCATCTCTGGCCGATAAATAAAATCAAGAAAATCAAAGAAGGGTGAAAAAAATTATAGAGAGTTTATTTCCTCTATGGTATCTACAATTGAACAGAGAAATTGTAGCTGCCATTCAGAGTCTTCTTTTATCCAGATTTTTCATCCATTTCTCCCACACTCCATTTTCTGCTTGCACAATGTGAGTCTCTGACACTAGGAGAAATTTTTGTGCTTGTGGTTATGTGGCTGCCACACCTAAGCAAAAGAAACATATAAAAAATTTCCTGGATCCATACCAACAGCTTATCTCTCAAGAATGCCTGGAAATAGTAATTACGGGTAGACCAGAAAAGAACGTTTCATCAAAACAAGTCTGAATTTCATTGTTTCAAATAAAAAGCCTGCAGGAGACCACTCTCTCTTCCTTCCAGTAACACTAAAAGAGTGAATGATTAGATGTCTGTAGTTGCATGAAATATATATATATATATATATGTATATATAATGAAAGTCATGGCCCAAACCGAACTGAAGGAAAACACAAAGGCTGGGAATTAATGAAACTATTTATATTAATCTGTCGGAAGGAGTCAAAAGGCAGACAGTGAACATAAAGAAACTGAAGAGACATCAAAACAATCTCTGAGAGTGTAACCTTGAAAGAATATGTGAGTAGGAAAAAGAAGTTTCTTGGATAGAGCCATAGATAGGAAATTTCCTCAGGCACCTTATTCCTACTGTTTTCTAGAAAATAGTTTTATGTATGGGATTTGGTAAGTCATGACATCAAATTAATAATCCTTTATACAATTTTCTTAATAGAAACAAAAAACAAAGCCCCAAATATTGGCCATTTTCTTGGGTGAAGTATATGATACCATAATGTAATTCTTTTGGAGATTTGTATTAGATTTCCATTTCTGATTCCACAATAAAATGTTATAGTCCAGTCTCAAAGTAATACTGTGACTAGTTGCATGATTCCTGCTATCATCCTTCTGCCATTGTTCAAAATGTGAAGAACTGGAGACAGAGTGCTCTTCTCTACTTCTCTATTCCAACTCTAAGTGAGAAGGCAAGGAACAGTTTTGAAATAGAAGCTGCATGCAGTGAAGTGAAAGGTGACAAAATGCAACTTGTACAAAGAAGGTAGTTACAGAAATGGTGTCTCTGTATATCTGTTATTAAAGAAGGAAAGGACTGAGTGAAAACTTTTCCACATAATATTTTAAATTCAAGAAGTCTTTCTTTCTGTTTTAGAATATTATGAACAGTTACGGATCTCTTGCTCCCATGAAATTCATGAAGCTCCTATGTTATTCAGCTGTTCAAGATCAAGTAGTCAGTGATCGACAAGGCTCATAATTTGGAAACTATTTATCAGGATAAGTTACATGTAAAGGACCCAGCCAACTCTCTGGAGTTCACTCTCTTTGTATCTAGCACTTTATCTTGTCCATAAACAACCTTCAACCTTCCCTAGGCAAGTGTTATCCATACACAGATGGCGGTGCTTCACTATAAGCTTGTTTGGTGCTTTTCCCATAAGAAATTCTTGAAGAATCTGAGCCAGTTCAAATTTCACAGTGCACCGGTGATAACTACCTTTGCCCACAGTATGGATTCAGTTTGCAGTTATTTCTTGCAAGTATTTCACTAGAGTGTGAGATGTCATTCTTATAAAAGACTGTAAAAACCTTATTAAAGAACATTCTGTTATACTCACTTTTCCCACCCTCTACCTTCTTTAGATGCTACAGAAATGAACTAATCAAAAGATCATCATCTTTGGTGGCTTGCCAGCAATAGCTATATGAGCTGTTTATCTCAAGCATTCACAAGTCAGATGCACCAACACCAACACTTTTCTGGGTAGTGAAAATGGGTAGTGAAGCTCAGAGTATCAATCAGATTCTCCTTGTCGTATTGCTGAAGTCTCAGGATCTAGTCCATCTTTCTCTGATTCCTACCAAATTTAAGAACTGCTGTATCTTTATCTCTTGACACATGGAAATCACTCGTCCAAAATTCACACTGGCTAAATTGAATGAGAACAAGAACAGAATCCTAAGAGAATTATTACCTGCACCAGTCATCAGCACTATTAGTGACTTATTACTTGGTAAAGTTAATTGGGCTTTGTATATAACAAGTTACTGTGGGCATAAGATAGACCATTCTGTTATATGTCATTATTGCAAAAACCAAAATTAAAATAATAATAATAATTTTGGAATGGTGAAAGTTTATTATAAAATTCAACTCAAAAGTTTGCTTTGTTTAAAGAACTAGGGCCCGTTTATTAATTATTATTATAGGTATTAAAAAGAGGTTGTTAGGCTGTGGGACTCTATAAGTAAGAATATTGTGGTGCAATAGAATAATCGAAGAAGATCTGTGGGAGGAAATAATCATTTCAACTTGTATTTAAGTTGGTAGTAATAGGCCCATGAGATGATATATCCCACTTCAGTGGTAATTAGAAATTCCTGATCAAAGACAAGTCTTCACCACAAAAATGCGATTGCTTGTATCTCATCTAAGATGACAGACAGTTGATTTTATTAAGCTCTTTTGTGCTTTTGATCAAATGACAAATTAAAATAGAATGTTGTTTTAATAATTGTAGGTTCCCGCAGATCTTTCATTTTGATATGCTGTGAAAATTTTCCTTTGAAGGTAAGTTAATTAAACTCAGTGCTCAGTAAACATTCAGGCAACATTTTCTTCCAACTTGTTCTTTCTTGTGATCAGGGTTAAATATGAAGACTCATGTGCTGATTATTCTTTCAAACAAATTGGTGAACATACTCTGAATTTTCCTTCTTTCTCTGTGCAAAAGCAACTTTTATCCCCTGAAACTAAAGCGTATGTGAAAAGGTGATACAAACCCTTTTTATACCATGAACTTCCCCTATGTCTTGGTCATAAGTAAGATTTTTTGCTGCTGAACTGAGTTTGCTATTGAAAACAGTTTAATCCATTATTTCATTTGATAAATGCCACTAGTAACTTCACACAGCTCTTAGAAGATGTTGTTTTTTGTCTCTATCTATCTGGTAAAATTCTAAATGACAGTATCAATCCAAAATGGAAGTCAGCTTTCCCACGATACCACTCTTTGTGTATCTTCAAATGTAACTGACTAATCAGCTCTAGAACAAGGATAAGAATTCATTCTCAACATTTTGAAAGTAAGAATCCCCTGAATTTATTTTTTCCAAACTGTCTACTGATAAATTTTTCTTCAGTCAGAGGTGAAGATGTCAGCAGCTGAAGAGCTGCTCTTGCTGGAGCCCTCCTCCTCAGTGACAGATAAACCAAGCACGATTCAGACACACCACTTCTGTAACTTACACCATTTTAGACTCACCAACTCCAGAAGAGCACAGGTTTCTGCACTATGCTACATCATGGATACCAGCTCCATGACCGTTAAAGTGGTAATATTGATAAGAAAGCTGAGGTGGTTAAAAATCACAAAGTTATAACCTAACAGCTAGCTCACCTGACCTGGAAATCTAATTAAGATCTTAATTTAGGCAGCTGGTAAAAAAGTCATCCTAAAAGAAATGCTTCTATTTCCTATTCAGGCAATAGAGATGAAAAGAACTCCTGAAGGAAAAAAAACCTGTGTACTCTGTGTAAGCATATAAATAAATTTATAAAATAAAGCTATTTTCTCACTTTAGCAATCTCTTTTAAAAAAATGGCAGAAATTCAAAAAACATATGTGAGAAGTGAAATTGTTTTTCTTTAACTTGAGGAAATTTATCCTCCAGTATTTCCTTTAGGCTACTGAGATGTCTTAAAGCATAGAATGCATCAAAGGGGAGCATCTGCTATAGGCATTTGAGGAATAGTTTCTAAATTAAAATGTATTTTCACACAGTGTGAGTGTTGTCCAAAATTCATTTCACTCTCATTCTGGCCACAATGATATCAATTATTTAAATAACAGAGAAATAAAATGCTTTCAAGTATATAATGAAGAATTTTGCTTCTATATTACCTCATGCACATTACCTCATGGGACTACTGATTTTCTCTATTACAGAGATGTAGTTTCTTTTTTCATCTTTTATGCAGTAATTCAGCTATGATATTGAATTATATGATAGTGCATCAGAAAATTCCTGCAGCCTAATTTTCTGTCTCTGTAGCGATGCTTTTTATCTTCTGCAGTTCTATTTCTGCCAAGAAAGTAGGCACTCAAAAAATAAAAACAACCTGTCTGATTAATGTGTGTTACTTCCACCAGCAAGCACTCAGCAATCAGACCTTAACTGAAGAAACAGTCACAGAACTTCTTTAATGACCTTAAAAAACTTCCATAATGTGTGAATTTGAATGTACCAGAACCTAAACACATGACTCTGAACCCAGACGTCCAGATTTACAAAGCAAAGTACGTTTCTTTCAACTATTCTTAAGTAACTATTCTTAACAACTATTCTTAAGTATATTCTTCTGCATTTTAAAATGGAAACCATAAGCCTTCATCCCTCTGCCCCCTCATATTCAACAAGTAATCCATTTTTGCTAAAATTTTCCTTTAAATTAAAAAATATACAAATCTTAATTTTATAATGAAAAAAAATCTTTTAGGGCAAAATAGTCTTCACATTACAATTTCAAAGATGTTTGCAACTGGCTAGATGGCTGTGGATTTTTCGATGACTCACAAACACCATTGATCAGAAAGTAATACAATTGTCCTGTACATACAGACTCCTCATCAAAAGCTTGATTTTTATTTAAAGCTTATAGAACATAATTTAGAAAACAGATATTTTTAGGAGATACTTACTCATTTTGCAGAACCATTTTAGTATTGTATCAAATTGCCATTCAAATTCTTTTCTGACAAGAGCCCTATGTGATATCATTATCATTTATCAGTGGGCATCTGAGGCACAATGTGATGTCCCCAGGATGGCACAAGAAATTCTAAGGCACAACACAGGTCTGAATCATGGTCTGACATAGACATCCTGGGCTATTTCTGGCCTGTCCTCTTCTTGGACTAATGACATCCATGTTGTAATCTTATATTCATCGAAATTTACAAATACAAACATGTATCAGACTTATTTTGTGAGTATGTACTCTCTGCTTATAATAATTCTTAGTGATCCAATCATCTCTTGGATGAAGTTCCAAGGAGCAACTTCTGTACATTTCTTTGTACACCCAGAGCAGAGTTTTGAAGTAGTGCATTCTAATAAAAGTTTTTATATCCTCAAAAGCGTGGTGGAAATAAATAGTTTTTTTAAAGAGAGGATCACTTCTGTAAAAGCAGAGCTGACAAGGAAGATAATTAAGATCATTCCGAAAGTTATGTCTCCTATTTATTTCCATGGAAACTACAACAGATACAAAGAGCACAATAACACCATTTGATAGAGAAAATTCTCTAGCTACATAGCTACATAGCACTATTTTTCAGCATAGTCACCACCTCTAGCTATGCAATTTCACCAGCAATCAACAAAAGCCTGCATGCGTGCTTGTAAAAATCAGCACCAGTGCAGGTGACCCACTGTCACCACTGCTGATACACAGTGCCCACCACCTCACTGTGCTCACATCCACTGTTTGGTCTCCATAAGCATTCAGCAAACATTGATGAATGTCAAGGGGTGCCATTTTTTATGCATGGAGGAGTTCAATACCAAACCTTTGCTTCATACACACTTCCATGTCAGATGCCATTTTGTCAGACTGCCCCTCTGCTATCACATAGCAACAAAATGCAATGGAATATTGCTGGGAGGGTTCAATTTCTGCTGCCACCCCACCAACATCCACCTCTGACACTGTGGGCCAACATCATGAAATAGGAGGCATTACTTTCAGAGTAGCCCTAATGTGTTTCTTAGTCAAATTTTTCAAAGAAAACTACAGCCACATAAACAGTTCTGTGCATTAAACAAAAATTAACTACACGCTGTAGGAATTTGTTATTTTACTCTTATTATGATCAAAGTTGTGTTTATTTCTTTATTAAAGATTTGCCTTAATTAATACAGATTTCACTTGCATTTGAAAAACTAGATCCAAAGTGTTCCAAATTCACAATGACAAAATAAGACAGGTCTCTAGTTCTTTGTTGGTTTTGTTTGTTTGTTTTTTTCCTACATCTCTTTCCTTGAAGAAAAGTGTCACAAAATCCTTCCTCCAGTCTTCCATAACGCCAACCTCTCTTCACGATTTCACAAAGAAAATCATTAATGACTCTGTAGTTATGGGTTTCACCTGCTGTAAAAATACCAATGAGTAAACTCCTAAGGCAATAAGAAACAGACAGCATGCATTTATCATAAACAATGTCATTATAAATAACTCCTTTCAGTAAGCACACCATCTGCTTTTCTTTGCCCACCAGCTTTCATAGTTCTAATGGGAGAGGCTAATGAGACAAATCTTGGCAGGCCCCACCAATACTTAGCAGGATGCCAAACAGAAAGGTTTGTCAGGTCAATCAAATTTTCTTCTCTGACAGGATAACTGGCTTACGAGGCAGACAGGAAGCAGTAGATTGTTATGATATGGTATGATGACACAGTGTGATACATCTGAATTTAATAAGCTTCTGATAATGCCTCAGATAACAGCCTCATAAACAAACAGGGATAACACAGACTAGAGAATCTGTTCCCAAACCAGAGCCACAACCCCACTTCAGGTCATGACAGTCATTAGTTGGACTATAAACCTAACCCCAATGCAGTTGCTTTCAAAGTGTTTGAGTTGCAAAAACTTACCAGTCTGTGAGTAGCCTCACACAACCAGTGTAAGTTTGTACATTGCTAGTCAAATTGAAGTCATCATAGATATGATGAATAAATACTGAAATACTAAATCAAAACAGTAATTATCAATGGCTCACTATCAAACCAAAAGTAATTTTAGATCAGTATGATCTAAAAAAGGCTCCACCTAGGTGAAATCTCATTATTATAAAGTTGCTATAAATTGTTACATAAATAAAATCGGAAAGTATTATGCTTTATTACGCATTGTGTGTTATTTATTATGTGTTATTGTAAATAAGATCAATATTTACATGTACAGCTTGAATAACAAGACAGAATTCATTTACCAACATGGCAGTTGCAAGCAAAATACACGAGGATCATGAGTACGTGTCTTATATAAGACAGATGAGGTAATGGTGCTTCTCTCAGCTGTGAATCTTCATATTCAAAATCTTCATTCAGCTATTTACTGCATTGCATTATGCACTGTAGCAATCTTCCAAAAAGTTGCAAGCACTGCACTAGTTTGCAGCAGTAGCTCCTTACCTAAATTTATATAAACTTTAAGATCTGAATAAAATCATGATAAGGAAAGGCAAATATAGAAGTAGAGATTTAAGGTTGGGCTACAGAAGGAAAATGAATTGCCTTGGCATTTTTTCCTCAGCCTGTCTTCTCTTGGGAGGAGAAAACAACGTGCTGGCAAACAGCCATGATGTAAGATGATCCTAAATTGTGCTGTGTATATGTATCTGGTTCACTAAATGATGTGTGTTTCACCTTTTAAATACACTAAATAAGTACACAATTAAGACAGAGAGAGATTCAATTTAATTATTAAAACTTCACCTTCCTAGACATCAACAAAGTTTTCATTGGAACCCATAATTTAAATAAGTCACTGTTCACCTGACAGATATTTATGAATCTTGTTTTGTCAAGTCCCATTTTTTCCACAATTGCTCTTTCATGGGAAATTTTCAGACCTGGCTCCCCTTTCCCATCTTCCTATCAGTACTCTTCAAGCATGGGTGATTTCCCAAGTCCCAGTCATTCCATCACTCTGCTTGTGAGCCAGCTGCAAACAATGAGGCACTTCAGAAAGAGAATGGCATTTGGACACCAGAGTGTGTTAAACATTTCCATTTACCTAGCAAGCAAGTCGCAACAACTCATTGATAAATATACAGCTGTTTTTTTCTTCAGTGATAAATGATGAGCTATGTTACCAGAATTCTAGCATTTCTACAGAACGATATGTAATTTCCAGAAAAAAAAAAAAAAAAAAAGCTCAGATATACACCTTAAATTGTTAATTCTAGAAACTAGTCAGAAAAATAGGACTTTGTTATTCCATATCAAATAGAGAAATCAATGTACTGGGAAAGATAAAAATTAGATAATCTTCTAGGTCTTAATACTCTCTGCTTTTTTATCATACATTTCTCCACTATCGTATTTACCAGTCAGTTAGTATGGCAGGACAAGGCTATAAATTCTCCTAAATAGCTCGTGAAAATATTGTTATTTTTTGGAAACAAAACACCCACCACATTTCCAATCTAATTTGAGTGACTTCGTTAATGATGAGGAACAAACATGAGAACACTTTGTACCAACTCAAGCATCCTGCTTTGGAAAGTATATCCAGACACAGAAATTTTAAATGTCCCATTTTTTGTGAATATAGCTCTGTAACCAGTTGGCATGATTTGCATGCCAGTCAAAGGTCAAAAGTTACAAGTCTAAGCATAATAACTAGCAAGGGAGCCTGCAGAGTTCATTAGAAGTAAAATCTGTGCTTAAATATGGGATGAAATATTTGCTTTTGGGGGGGGTAGAATATTGTTTGTTTATTTTTCATATGTTTGTTTGGGGTGTTTGGCATGTGGGTTTTTTTTTACTTTTTTCCGGTTTTTCTTTATGTATTAGAAAATATATATTGTAACCATAACAGTTATTTTTAACATGAGTCAAAGTATGAAGCACATTCCCATATGAGGTAATACTATATAAAGACCAGGCACAAAATAATGCTGGTTGTATTTTTCCTTCATATGTTTACCTATGCAGAAAGCAAAGGTAAGAACTTGGAGAAGGTAGATTTGCCTGCTGTAAATGAAGATCAGGTTCAAGACCATCTAAAGAACCTGACGGTGCACAAGTCCATGGTATCTGATGAGATCCATCCATGGGTTCTGAGGGAACTGGCAGATGAGGTTGCCAAGCTGCTATCCATCATATCTGAAAGGTCATGGCAGTCTGGTGAAGTTCCCAATGACTGGAAAAGGGGAAACATAACCCCCACTTTCAAGAAGGGAAAATAAAGAAGATCCAGGGAACTTTCGGCCACTCAGTCTCACCTCTGTGACTAGTGATAACCAACATGGACTCAACAAGGGAAAATCATGCCTGACAAATTTGGTGGCCTTTTATGATAGATTTACAGCGTGGATAAAGGAAGAACAACTGATGTCATCTACCTGGACTTGTGCGAAGCGTTTGACACTGTCCTGTATGACATCCTGGTTGCCAAATCGGAGAAAAATTGAATCGATGGATGGACCACTCACAAGATAAGGAATTGGCTGGCTGGTCACACTGCAAAGAGTTGCAGTCAGTGGCTCAATGTCCAAGTGGAAACTGTTGTCGAGTAAAGTTCCTCAGGGATGGGTGCTGGGACTGATGTTATTTAACATCTTTGTAGGCAACATGGACAATGGGATTGAGTGCATCCTCAGCAAGTATGCAGACAACACCAAGATGAGTGGTGCAGCTGACACGTGAGAGGGGAGGGATGCTATTCAGAGGGATCTGGACAGGCTTGAGAGGTGGGCCCATGCCAACCTCATGAAGTTCAACAAGGCCAAGTGCAAGGACCTGCACCTGGG
>JANHGO010007006.1:0-20615 GCA_024606505.1 Aquila spilogaster
GGTGTGGAATCCAAATCTGGATTATCCTATCCTCACAGTTTTGTCTGTACATCAGAGGGACTGGAACCTGGTGAGAGTGCTGGGATCTCCTTCAGCCAGTACTGGCATTGGCAACTTCTGTTGCTGAACAACATTCAGAGCTTTTCTCTCTCTATCCTCTTGAATAGTTGAGCTACAGGAAAGAACTTTCCACACCCATTTCTGGATAACGGAGAGGCAAATTTCTGAGTTGAAATCAGAAGCCTTATTTGAGATGGATTTTCAAAGTTTAACCTAACATGGGAAGAATTGATCCTGAATGCCACCGATACTCACACTCTCCTCCTTATTTGACCTGCCTATTTCCTTTTCCTTGCTAAATTATGTTCCACATCCAGGATCCACGAGGACTTTGTGAATTCTTTACAGTTTCCTTGTGCCTAGATATAAGAGACTGTACTCATGAAAGCAGAGCAGTAATCAGGTAATCAGAGGGAAACTTGATGGACTCAGGACAGACGGAAGGGGAGGCTCCATGGACACTTCTAGAGGGGATAATACTGTACTCAGAAAAGCTATTGGAGCTAGTTCTGAATGATGGCACATGGGTACTGGAAGTAGTTTTAGCACTAAGGAGCCCTGCAGCCAGAGTACACCTTATCTAGAAAACTGGCTTATAGCACTTCAGTGCTCCCATGCACATCTTTTATTTTTTTTGTGTGTCAAGGTTATCCTTCATTCCATGGAGGACAGGGATCTGGCCTGACAAATACTTTTTGCAATGTGCATTTCCGCTGATTAGTAAGGCTATATTGTATATTAAATATTCATTAATACATATAGCGACAAATGTTAAATAATTTCATATAAAGAACAAAAGCTGTGCTGTAGGATTAGATCGATAATGCAAAATAATACACATGCATAGGTTAAAGACAGTTCTACATGAAGACTGAACATTTTGGTGTCCCCTGTGAACCTTTTTAAATGTATAGTACCTCAGAAAAAAAATGTTTCAGTATCCTTCTTCAAAGCACGTATCCAGTGTATCTCAGAATTACTTTCATTTTACACTTTCTACATAATATCAGATTTCCATTTTAGGTATCAAAAATACGTTGTTAGATCTTAATAGCAAATGTCATAAATCCAGAGTTTTCATCAAAAATTAAATGATTCAAGACCTTTGGTGAATGAATGATGACAAAGAAACATTTCCAAAAGCTACGAATGATTTATGGCCTTATGCTACCAAAAGCTGGCCAATCAGCTCAGGGTTCCTGTCCTTTATTAGTGCCATGGTAAGAGCAGCAGCAGAATTTACTGTCTCCTGAAGTGGGAAATAGTCCTGGAAGAAAAAAAAAAGAAGGGAGCAGGGGACGCAATACATTAAAAAAAGTGGAAAAAGTAAATATTAAACAACAATTTACAAGTATGCAATTCAAAAAAGCCAAAAAACTCAAAACATTCATTCACACTTACTAGTTGTTAACTTTTATAACTTCTTTTTCTAAGGAAACAGAACTATTCAGCAATACCAATTTTCCAATCTCCACAATGACTTAAAAATGAAAATAATTTTAGAAAGAAATATATTGTAATTGTTGGAATCTATACAAAATATCCAGAGAAAAGGAAAGCAGAAGCTTGATTCTATCTCTTCCTTAGTAACTGACTTCTAAAATCTAAAAGGTAGTCAACATTTTGGGCTTGAAAACATTGAAATACAATGTACAATTTGATTAAGCAGCATAGTTAAGACCCATGTTTTCAGTACACACTGAATCTCACCTCAATTTTACAACCTACTTACAACTCACAGATTCAAAGCACTGGGACTTCAGTAGCTTACACTGAACTTCATATCCCATAACCTTAATAAGTAGCCTGGTTTTGATAGGCAAGTAAAGAGATTAACACAGGAAGAAAAAATGCTACTTTGATGAGAGCCTTCCAACTGAACACTCCAGCTGACATTTGAAAAACGTCCTTTGTCTAATTGGCACGTTTTCTTAATTGTACTGACAATAATAGGTTGGCCTCTTGCAACCAGTATCATTTTTCATTTGCACACTGGGAAAATACTGATAGGTGTAGTCAGGCACAGACACATTCTTGGATAGAAAAAATAGGAAGGAACAATTCGTGTGAAGCAACAGAGAAGAAAGGTCTACAAAACTCTAGGGAAAATCTAGAAGAGTTTCAAATACAGAAAGTGAACCACAAAGAGAAAACAAGAGCTGTTCTCTGTATCCACAGTGGATAATACTGGAAGCATCAGGCTTAGGGGAACATGAACTGGAGTATAAATTAGAAGTCAGGAGGGGAATACAAAGGAACAGATTTTACTGGTCAGAGCAAGAAACTCCATCATTAGGGTCTTGTAAAACAACTTGGATACACACAAAGTGGGTACAGATGGAATAGTTTGATTCCAAACTTTTCCACCACTATTTCTCTAAGATGCTGTATCAAGGAAGAAATTGCAGTTGACATTTTGGAGAAATTTGGATTAACAGAGAAAGAGGAAATGTCTTCAACAGCTTACACAAAAACATAATGTTAATCACTGCTTTTTAAGGAATAAGGCTGCTGCTGGAAGGACCTACTCTTTCAGCTAATACAAAGGGAAGCAGCAGACTCAGAAGTTGGGGCTGAAGGAAAAATTGACAGATGAAAGATATCTCTGGAACACTATATATTATGTAGAATTATATATTATAATGCTCTCGTTAACTTTGTGCTTTATATAAAAGCCAGTAAGCATGCCAAAGAGGTAAACGCATAGACTGAGAAATAACTAGTTTATGTCTGACTCTTTCATCATTCTTGGAAAAAAAAATTGTATTTGACCAGATTTTTATCCTAAAAATCATCAAATAAGTAAGCAGTTACAATTTGTACTGCTGCCCCTCAAAAGATTACACTCTTCACAAATTCATGTTATATATTCTAATATGCAATAAAATTAATTACTAGTGGTCTAAAAATTTGTCCGCTATTTACTGAGCAATGCTTCCCCTCCAGGCCATGCAATGAAGAGGAATTCAGTGAAGTAAGGAGCACAGAAGTGTACCTGCTATTCCAGTACCTTTTGTCATGGACTGAAGGTACAAAGAGCAACTCTGAATCCGCTATTCACATTTGGTAGGGGTTTCCCCATCTTCATTTCCCATGGATACATGCTGTTGTATGACGTACAAGAAGAGTAGAAACCATGTGCATACACCCATTCAGACTGCAAACACTGCAATCACTGTCAAGATCTAGGAGTATATTTCTCGCTGTCCAGCAGTACCAGCCTCTTTGCTCCCCTCATCACTTTTTGTTCAGTTTATCTTGAGAATCAGTGCACAACTACATGCTCTCTGTTTTCCAAATGGGCTTTCAGCCATCTCTGAAGTTGGCGGGAGGTGTGTGTCTTTTTTCCCATTTCACAAAAAAAAAAAAAGCACCTGGCCAGGAATGCTCTTAATGTTTCTCCCAATAAATCTTTCCACATCCTCTGCTGGTTACTGGATTCAGTACACATTCCTTTGCAGTAATAAATTATTAAAGTTTTTGAACACAAAAGGAAGCAAGAGAGAGAAATTTAGCTTTCACAAGAGAGATTGAAAGTGACACCATAAGATTACTTTAAACTGAAAAAAAGCTTTTTATAAATCTAAACCTAAAACTAAGGCTTTAGTGCTAACTTCTGTGTTCTGAAGGAAAGACATACAAAGAATTACGAATAGTATTCATAACCCGGGAAATACGGCACAGCAATGGGTACAGAAAGCGGCATGCAGAAGCTGCAATTTTTAAAAAAGGAACCAGTACAAATAAAAATACATTTACAAGTTTTAAAGTAACTCCACTTTGAATAATCTGATTATAATTACTATTAGTATCAGTCAATAGCAGGAACAATGAATTGTCATACAGGAGTGGTCCCTGTAAGGGATTTGTCCCTCGTAAGTCTGTCTTTGGAAATAACCAGAGCTATATTCTTTAAGAAAATAAATACATACGTAGGTCATTCTACAAGTAATGCCTCCTATTTATTTCCATGGAAAATACAACATATACAAAGAGTACAACAACACCATTTGATAGAGCGAAGTCCACAAATCACTATTTTTCAGCATAGGCACCACCTTGAGCTCTGCTTTTTCACCAGCGATGAACAAGAGTCTGCATGTCACACTCGTAAAAATCTGTACCAGCAGAGATGACCCACTGTTTCACAGCTGATTTGATGGCATCATTGCTAGGAAAATGCTGCCCACACAGTTCATCCTTCACTGTGCTCACACATCCACTCTTTGGTCTCTATAAACTTTCAGCAAGTGCTGACCAATGTCAATGGGTGCCTTTTTTCCTGCATGGAAGAATTCAATTCTACACCTTTGCCACATACGCACTTTCATGTCAGATGCTGGTAGTGAGGCACTGGAACAGGTTGCCCAGAGATGCGGTGGATGCCCCATCCCTGGAGACTTTCAAGGAGAGGCAGGCAACCTGATCTAGCTGTGGATGTCCCTATTCATTGCAAGGGAGTCAGACTGGATGACCTTTAAAGGTCCTTTCCAAATCTAAGGATTCTATGATTCTATGCTACTCTGTCAGACTGCCCCTCCACTGCCACCTGTCATATGGCAGCAAAACACAGAGGAATATTCGCAGAAAGGTTCAACCTCTACTGCCGTACCACCAATATCTACCTCTGCTGTCATGGGCCAAGAAAAAAATAAAGGAGGCATTACTTATGGAGCAGCCCTCGTATTATCCAATTTAAGATAACAATCGTAAGAGAAAATATATCCTTAACTTTTTAGAGTTACAACTGATGGTTAAATTTTATAACATATGATGTACTGAAGCTCTTCTCAGAAGAGCAAGAATTGATCAGAGGGGTTACTACCATTTATATCTATACTGTCTCTCCTTCCTGGTAACACAGTCCCACACTGGCCTCAGGGTTAGCTGTGCACGGACTGGGGTGCAGTGCCAGGCCTCCCAGCCAGCCTCGGCACTGAGGCATGCTGGTTGGTCATGCAGAGGTTAAGCACGTGCTGATCTGAGCTTGTTTTATTCTCAAAGCCATCGTGTTACTGGAAAGAGGCAGTAAAAAGCCCAAAGTGGACTCTTCCAGAAATTTCCAGATAATTGTATAAGCTCTTTCCTTCTGTGAATCAAACTAGGAATCACTGTGGTACTGTCATGGCCTGTGCATTACAATTTAACTTTTGATGACCATTTCTATTCTGTACAATCATCAGAAAGCAAACAGGAGAAGAAACTTTAGCAACTGAAAGAGAACGTATCGTTCAAAGTAAAGGGGAAATACTTCCTGAGGCAATGGTTAAGTTGCATCTTCATTATTCTTTCCCCTCCTCTGAATCCTACAAAGAATTAATTTCATTTTTAGGCCATTACTGCACATTTAAGCAGATATTTTCAATGATATTTCACTTTTTCCTAAGTAGTTACAGGTAATTTGGAAGCCAACAGTGTTTATAAGGAATACAAAAAGACTTTAGATGACAGGATTAAACAATGCAGGAAAGAAGAAGAATGTTGTGGATCTTTATTAATCAACACTTAAACAAATATGTGAATACTTCAAGTCTCCTGGCTCTACCCTTAAAACACCCATGTTTCTGACACTGCAGTGTTATTTCTGGCAGTGGTGCTGATTACACCTGATAGTGCCTACAGGGAGGCTTCAATAAGGATGCCAGGACAAATTTAATCTACCACACCTAACTCCGTTGCACATACAGGCCTCCAAGCCTCTTTTATATTCAATGGCATAGTATAAATCTTTCAAAAACCTCATTATTAGTTGCAGGAAGTCAAATAATCAAGCAGAACCAGGTCTTCACATGTCTAATTGCCTGACATGTTCAGATATATTGTAACCACGATAAAAAGCAGGATGTAAGAAAAGAAGGAGCAATACAAATCCTCATGTAGCCCACAAGAGCGCTTACATTATTGCCCACCCACTGCTCAGTTTGGCGAACTCCAAGAGGAGAACATACTTCAGTGCACTACTCAGCGAGTGCATATCCATGCACGCACTGGATGGATCAAACACGAATAGTTCTTTCACTCATCAACGAAATCATTAAAAAAAGACCATGACCTTTAAATAAGACTCAGAGGCAGCAACAGTTTTGATGACTGAAGTTCCACATGATCAACTAATGTGCTACGATCCCCCCTAAACCATTGTGATATTCACCGTCTATTCATTTCATTCGTTTGACTTAAATGAGCCTCTCATAAAAAAGGAAAACCAAAAACCCCTAATGTTTCTTGGCCATTAATAAATAGATTTTTTTTATTGCTTGAACAGATGATTAACTACATTTATAAGCTAAAAACAAAACTTTTACCACTTTATATTTATGTACTTTGGAATAGAAAGTACTCAGAAACACTGCCAACCTTATAAACCATAAATCCACATAACAGCACTTTGATTCCAAAATAAAATATCCACTTTGTCTGTTATTAAATAGTAGAGGTATTCCAACATAACCATATTGTATGATGGTTGTAACTCACATTCCGAATTTATTTGATGTACAGTAGGGGTTTTCTGGTCGGCAGAATAAGACTGGAAATGGATACAGGGACAGAGTTAAAGTTGTGTTTGGAACACGCAATGTGATACTTCACAAATGTGCATTTATTTAAGAAACTGTGAGGGTATCTGCATATTTATTGACATTCTCCTCACGATTCATTTCCTTTCTTCAATGTGTTTAGGATTTCTTTTTCCAGCTGTAACTTCATATACACACATTTCAATTTACTTATGTACTAGTTCAATTTAAGCATAGCTCAAAAAAAATACACGCTCCTCTTTTTAGCTCCAAAAATATCTCTGTAGGTATTACCTCTTCCTTTTACTGTACAGCTCCAAAAGAATAAAACAGCTGCATTCCATTACTCGCACTCCGTTTTGCTGTAATGTTGTTTGACTTAACCATTAAAACAGTTTTTGCAAATGAATAGGGCTGCAATGTTAGCCCCGATCACACAACTGATAGGAAACCTGAAAACATGATTTAAAGATTGGGCTAAAGTTAGGGCACATCAGTGTGAATACAGCTGCATCTGTTCCGGGAGAGGCAAGGGGGCCAGAGCATTGCTGGCACTGGCAAGCCCTCGCCCTTGCTGTTCCATTGTGAGACAGCTCCCTGGCACAGTTTTGGCTCCCACCAGCTAGCATGTTCCCACACAATGGCTGGGCATGGTTCAGGGGACAGCACAGGCCAGGAACTGCTCCCACGAGGCAGGCTGAATGAGGCCACCCTCTTTTGGGAAAAAGAGAGCTTCGCCATATGGGCATGAGACATGCTGTGTCTCTTAGCCCTAGGACACGACAACCACCCCTGGCCTGCCATTACAGATGTGTCCTAGGCAGCACTGCAAAGTAACAGCTGTGCCTTTCTCTCTCAACCCGAATGCATCAAAAATACATAGACCTACAAGGAAATCTACCCCCCAGAACACAGTGCAAACACCACGTAGCTACCACATAAACACACTCATTTAAATTTATAAACAATGACAAATAAACAAAAAACATGAATTGCTCTACAGAAATTTTTCCTTCTCAACAACTTCAGCGCAACAAAGGGAAAGAGAAGAGACAAACCGCACTGCAAGACGGCACTCGTGCTGTATCTCACATTCCTGCCATCATATGGAAAATGCTGGGATCCAGCAGAGGATGGCTTGGCAAAGCACACCCACTTCTGCCCTTTGCAGGGTGGGCCTGTGTGTACAGCAGATGCACCATAGGGCACGAGCAGAAAAGGAAATGGCTGAAAGGGCCTGTGTTCTGGCAAGTGTATTGCAATACCCACTCTGGCAGTGCAAGAGGAGCTGCTGATAATGTAAATCTCTACTCATTGCAGAAAGTTACACTTAGGCCAAACCAGATGTGTCCAAAATCTTGCCTCATGTCACAGACCAGCACTGTTTTATCTGTAGAGAAACCAAGCAGAAAGACTAGCCTCAAAAACCTCATTATTTGGCATTTTCTTCTTCTTTTTTTAATCTAAAATATGATCTGGGAGGTTTTATAGCATTTTTCACAATATAAAATGGTTTGGTGTTTATTCACATCTCAGCAGAGATTCATGAAGAAGCATTTTTTTCCTACTCACGATACGTAGTGGCATGCATCCACAAATTAAGGCAATTTCCATTTGTGTAACAGTACAAATTAATCCCCTTCTTTTTCAAATGCTCCCACATCAGATTTTTTAGTCCATGTGCCAAAGGATCTATTGATAAGTCCTATCTCATACATAATATCAATGCAATAATTTACCTCAATGAGCAGACAGCTATGCAGATCATTCTAAAAGATAAGAAAACTATTTATCTGAATATTTTTAGCTTTCCTTTCAAGTAACACATAAATAGGCCAGCATTTGAGTTCAAATATGTAGCTGGGTTCAAACTTACTGCAGCAGGTTCACAACTCAACCTTCATATCTACAGCCTTGCTTCTTTTTCAAACTAAGAAAATGCAATGAATTCTTCATCATCATTGGACAGAAACAGAAATGATTCAGAAATCTAAGTGCACTGCATGCAATGGAGAACTGAGAAGTGAGTAGCACTGGAAGAACCAAGCTGTGTGCTAATGGAGCCAAGTTAATAATGCACCTAAATAGTGTAAATTCTGACATGTCTGAGTTAGTGTGCTGCAGTCAAACAGTCACATATACATACTACAGTTTAGCCAAATCCAGATAAATTGTACATAGATGTGTAGGACTGCAGTGCATCTCCCACTCTGTCCTGCACTACTCATTAACCATGCCTCCAATATTATATCACAAGAAAATAGAAAGCCATCAACGCATAAAATGACTGTATGGAAACACTGAGGATAGACAAGTGTTCTAAATCTTCTGGAGTCTGTAAGGAGTCTGTCTCCAGTGCTACTGCATATATATTTTCACCTAAGATTCACCAATTTAAAACTGAAGGTAAATGACACTCTTTTGTTTAAAACAAAGAAACAAACAAAAGCACAACGTGGACAAAACAAATTAATTACTTTCTCAAGTATGAACAGAATACACAGAATTCTCCTTAATTATCAGCTTTAAAACTTCTCCATTAATGTGTTCTGCAGCATGTAGGTGATCAGGGCTCAGTTCTCCTCTTATGATTAGTCCATCACCCCCACAACACACACACTTCTGGCGGACTGGGGTTAAAATTCCTGTGGAGACAGACCCATTTTAGGTAGATAGAGTATGCCCCTTGAGAAAGATGACTAAATTCCAGTCTAGGTGCTAGTCCAGGCACCTGAGGGGCAACTGAGAGCTGCTTTCTGTAACCTTTGTTTGGTTTTGTTCCTTTCATGAAAAAGAGAGGATCAGTCTTGAAGCAGACACAAGCTAGGTGCCAGTGCCTCTGTCATTTGCCAGCCTAGGCTTTGCATTTCCTTGTTCTCATCCTCTCCAAGGACGACTTCTTCTTGTAAGAAAAATTGTTAGTGGGATCATACTAAATAATCAATAAAATTCCTGGACCAAAAATTCGCTGAAAAGGTTGCTATGAAGAGTAGTTTCAGAATATTCGGTCCTCGCAGTTTGTGCAAGTTTTCATTCAGCACTTACCACTATCTGATCCGAGCTGCTGGCAATGGTGAACATGCCAACAGTGACAGCACAGCCAGCTATCAGCCACCTTCCCTCTATGCTGTTCAGAAAGCTACCTGATGCTTGAACTAGCAGCCAATTCTGCCACCTGCATGTGACTGGGAGAGAAATAAGTCATTTAGCACGTGTGGTCGTCTGCAAATTTGGAAGTATATTACGTGTTTGAGGTTTCTTAGAGGTGGTCTCTTAACACAGTATGACACCAAATAAGACTATAATATGAAACGTATTAATGTTAGTGAACCTAACAGGTCCTATGGAATACCACTCTGGTAAACTTGTAAAACACACCATAAGAGTTTTTCAGGGGAAGGGATAATTGCTTCTTACTATCATCACAGGAAAAATGAAATGCTCCTAGCGCACAGAAAACTGGCATTGTCTTCTAAGAATTGCCACTGCAAGCTGCTGAAAAGCTGAGTGAAGTTGACTGAAGCAGTGGCCAAGTCTTCCCTCTGGTTTCAGTAAGTTCTGGAACAATCCAACAGCACTGACAAATTAATGTGGGAGTGGGATGCAAGTCTTCTTCCACACAGCAGCAGCAGCATGTAACAGCATTTCTTTCTGTGTGTATGTGGTGGATCTTCTGCTGCCTGTTGCACTGCGAGAGTCCGTAAATACACATTTTGAGAGGCTGTGGCAATCAGTCCTGCAGGTGGCCAGGAATACATGGTAGAGCCAACACATATGCATACAGAGAAACGGGTTGAATAGTGCTGGCCTTCTGCAAACCATAACACTCTAGTCATGTGAATCACTTGCAGGCTGTTGCAGTGCACCAGCCACCAACCAAGAGTGGAGTAACTGCATCACGTATGAATGGATTTGACAGATGGGGTAGTAGCAGAGCAAAAGCAGAGTTTAAGCAGACTTTAAGCCATTTTCATCCTACTATAAACTGAGAAATACAGCACTTCTAAGCTTGGTGTCACTTGATGAGCAGCCCTAGGGAAGCTACAGGAAACCAGCAGTATGTAAGAAGGCAAAAACGTAGTTGTAGGAAAAGCTGAGAGAAGTGGTGAGGAACAAGATAGAAGAAAGGGGAGAAGAAGAAACAGCAGAGGTGAAAGTATGTATCTGACTTCATTCTTTGGAGAGTTTTCCCTTTAAGTTGAGCAACACTTATATTTTGATACTTCAGTAGTTCAGATTAAAATACTTTTCCCTTTCTTCCTAACTAACCTAAGGCAATTCTGTGGAAAGCTCTTCCTTTCCAATGTACTTTTGACAGCATGGAATGATACCATGTTACTCGAATTAAAATACAAAAATGTTCATTTTCATACTCATCATCCTTTACCTTTTTCTCAGTAATTATGTTACCACTGAGAGAAAAGAAACGTATACTACTACAGTAATAACACAGGAATAAGTACACCATAATACTAGAATGAAAGAAAATATCTCTAGATGAATTCTGATTTCAGATAATTTACAATTTCGTCGGTCAGTGGAGACCCCTGCTTCTTCTTCTTGACCTTTTGTTAGGATAACCCAGTACATTTCATCCTCAGTCTGTTTAGCAGTTCCTTCAGATTAAGTACACAACAATCTCAGTCCACAAAAGACATGCCTTTGCTAAAGATCAGGAGATACTACTATTGAAGCCAGAGGCTCTACCTGATAGGAAAATTGTGTCGTATACAGGAGGTTAAAAAAAAGTCTTCAAAGAACCTAGTAGCACATTTCTACCCAGTGAGATCTGAGGTCATCAGGGCAATCACAAAACTATAATCACAGAATCACATCAGTTGGAAGGGACACTTAAGAGTCATCTAGTACAACTCCCCTGCAATGAACAGGGACCCCTACAGCTAGATCAGGTTGCCCAGAGTCTGGTCTAGCCCGACCTTGAATGTCTCCAGGGATGGGGTGTCCTGTAGGTAAACATCACACATCTGAATGCTTCTCTTAACAGTTAGAGCACTATGCTATCCTTACTGACAAAACAAAACAAAACAAAGAAGCACCTAATAGGGAGAAAGGAATACAACATTTCTTCATATTAATTGCTAATAAGAGCAAAAAGTACATATTTCATGGTTAATTTAACACAGTATATTTCAGAATTATAAATTTTTCCTTTCTATCCCATATAATATTGAAAACATAGCTTGCAGCTTATTTCAAGAAAAAAAAGGTGAACACAGTAGTTTGCAAACATCTAAGTTGCTAATATGCAGCACAACACATTAAATGTTTTTGCTATCACAAACTTCCACATACAAATACGCAGGATGGGGTTTTACATAATTTGTGACATACTGTTTGACATACAACTTGTGACTATGGGTTAACAGAGATATAAAGAAAGACTGGGCAACTTTTAATTGCTATGACTGTAACAAAATGAGAAGGTCTTCAGAAAGAAGGAATGATGCAGTTGAATACCTGGAGAGTACTGAAAATCAGCGCAAAGGAAATCTAAGCATTTTTTCTATTCCCTCAGTTGAAAGCACATTTTTCCTCCTCCTCTAGATGCTAAATTCATATAGACAATTATGCATAATGGATATCCTGCCCCCAAAAGAAGCAGAGGTATGATTAGATCCATTTCAATGTAAGTGTTCTGTTCAGTCACTAAAATCTTCATTCTACAACTCCTACAGAGTGAGAATAATCTGAAATGCAAGCGCATGGCTGCAGTAACTGCTGATTGGAAACATTTCTCTTGATTACAGATAATTAATTTGAGATGATTCAGAAGAAAAACTCTGTAACAATTAAAAAACAAAATTAAAACTTCTCCTTTAGGGGAAGAAATAAAAACCAAGAGATTCTGACGGTCAAAGTATGCGTACACATGTGCTGCGCTATTGTTCGCATCCCAGCTTTGTGGCTTCCAAACTTTTCAGATGATAACATCGGTTCAGTGGGGTAAAGGCCACATTCCATTTTATGGTTACGGAAAAATAAACCAAAGGAACTACAGTATTAGCAGCCCAGTGACTTTACGAAGACTGAAACTCAACTTTAGACTCCACATTTTGCTCTAGAAAACCTAATATGTAATTGCTTTTGAATTCTGAAAGATCAGTTTAAAAACAGCTTTAAAACAACTCAAATGACAGTGTTTTGTAGCAAAACACAGTGAGAAGGATTGGCTGTCCAGAAGTTCACTGATAGCAGATTTCCCTAATCTGACGTTCGTCATTGAACCTAGCAAGTTGCTTGCAAGAGGTTCTCAGGTTGCATCGTCCCATCATCTTTTGAGGGACTTAAAAATTTTCATTTTTAAGTTACACACTGAAATTTCAAAATACTCTTGAGTTATATATAAACACACAGAATTGAATATCCATCCCACATATTTCATCTCAGCACTCAAATTCTACTTCGAGAATATTCAAGTGACCTTTCGGTATGGCTCATATCTCACCTCTATTTTCTCTCCGTGGCTACCACTGAGGTATAGAGACACAAACTGAATCCTAATCTGGAATGCATAAGGAAATAACAATCATTTCTAAAATATGTTACCTGCTCTAAACTCTCCACTCTCTAGTTCTTTGTCTGACCTCCATAGCTCATGGCCTTAAGCCAGTACATAAAGAACATGTGCCTGTGTCAAAGTGTTCAGCTAAGCAATGTGCCAAGCACATACATTTTGAAAAATTAATCCTAGAGTAAAGATGGTATTTAAAGTCTGGTGTGAACAGAGGCACTGGGCTCAGGAAGCAGCTGCAAATATCCAGTGTCAAATCCAGCAGATAGGTCAAAGGAGAATCATAAAAACACACTGGAAAACCACTGTGGCAAAATCATGGTGGGAGGATTGGAGAGTCCAGGATACAGGGTATCACAGGGTATCTTTTCATGGAATAAATAAAGATGGGCAGGGTTTAGGGGAAGAGCATGTCTCCTAACGATAGAACTAGAGGGTCCTCAAGTTAGCTAACTTGCTGGAAGTTCGACTGGAACAACACAAAACGTCAACATGGACTGATCACATGCACTTTCTCACTTTTCTCATGTGGTTTCTGTAGCCCATAGGTAGCCCAAGCTGTGATGGCCCCAACCTGATCACATCTCCATAGTTTGAATGGCATGGAGGGATCTCTCCTGCCCATAGCTGCTGATTAAATGGTCACAACAGCTGGAAGGGCTAATAGACAAGTTCCAGAAGAAACTTTCTTTTGAGTATAACCCCAGTGACAGAAAGGCAGAAGAGAGCCCATAACATGCCTTGTAGATTAAACACATCAAACACATAATGCACTTAGTACCATTCCTTAGGGTTCACTAAAAAAACACAATTTTAAGGGGGGAAGATGTGCTTACTTTATGATTCTTGTTTCCTTTTAGGCTATGAGAGTCAAGGTACACCACAAATATAGATTTTACAGGTGTTCTCTTACATAAAAATCAGGGTATGCCAAGACAGGCTTCTCTTTCTTTTTGTCTGCTAATAGAAGCACGAAGCATGTAACGCAATAGCCTCCCTATACATAAACAAAGGCTATTAAAATGAAAATATATCCAAGTGATAAAAGTCTTGTGAAGTAACAAAAATTTGGTTTTGTGCTTTTAGAAAAAAAAGCTCTTTTAAAGCCAGACTCTCATTTCCTTACCTCTTGCTTAAAGATATAAAGGAACACAACCTGTGTTGCTTTAGCATAAGGATTAATGGTACTCCATAACTAAGATGTTTTATTAAAAATTAAAGAGACAAAATATTTCAGTAGCTATGAACACATCTCTTTTTATGAGATAAGCACTCAAGGTTGTCCTTCAGGTATCTGGCATCCTGAGTTGCATAACAGAACAGTGTTTTACCACCTTCAAGACTTTCAATTAAATTATTATTACTAAAGCTTCCTTTCAAAACATCCTAAGACCATCTTGTGCATACTTGCAACTTCAAATATGCCTCTGACTGTCAGACTATAAAGATAAGTTCAGATCTCCCTCATACTTTCTCATGATAGGCATTTGATTAAGGAACTTTATTAAAGTTTCTGTGGGCATGACTAAACATGATGATGATACCACATCACTCACATCCCTTACTCCTCACTTTAAAATGGATCATCTGTGCTACTTCCATGGTGAAGGTGCCCTTAGTCTTTCTAATAAAAAAGGTGATTGCCATTCTTCAAGACAGAAGAGTAAAAGAAGCAATATTAGTGCCTTGTAGACTGCCTGCATGTGGAGTGTTTTTACTTTTTGGCGTTCCTTAAAAGATACATATTCAGCTCAATAATACTATTGTCATTATTTACAAGTGATCCAAGAATCATCACATGGGACATTAAATAAATATTTGCATAATTCACTTGCAGGATCTCTGATGCATTTTTAAACATGAGCTGGTAATAATATTAGAAACAGTCTCAGGAATAGTTTAGAGAGCTCAACAAAATTTTTGAACTATTTTCTAAATATGACTGTCAAAAATGAAAGCAAGTAGAACATTCGTTTTCATCCCAATAGTAATTATGACAGTAGCTAATCATTACAGATCTTGGATGTAAGTTTCAAGACTACAGAGGATTTTTTAATTGATTTTTAAATGTCAGTGCTTTTGTAAAAAAAAAAAGAAATATTGTAATAACATTTACGTTTAAGGGAGACATAGTAGCTTCATTTTGTTGGGTTCTCGACTTTTTATCTGTATCTACATAAGAAATAACTCTCATGAAATGGGAGAGTTGCTCAAAAGAGAACACTGAATGGAACAGATAGCTTCCCCAGTATGATTCTGAACAAGCACTGTATGAGCTCAGCTCTTGCAGGCTACAGAATTGCAATGATAAAGCTTTGTGTAAAGGGAAAAGGAATGCAGCTCTCTTTATGCCTTATCCAGATTTAAAAACTAGTTTAGCTGCTCAAGTAAATTAGGCGTTTGGTAAGAGCAAACTTCTGGGTGCTTCAGCTAGAAAACACAACTTTTTCTCTTTTACTCATTTTCTTCCTTCTAGCTTCAGTATTTGCTTCCACTTTCACAGATGCATTTTTAGCTTCATGTATTTTTATACACAAGCAGTTATTTCACTGTTCATCTCCTCAGACTGCATTGATCAAATAAATGTGTGGTTTGGCTCTTTTTGGCCATGCTTTAAAAGTTTCCTCTGAACAAAAGAAGCAATCTCAAACTCCATTTTCACTAATTTCTTTTTTTACTCAATATCTCTTTTGTCTGCAACAAACTGTATTCCCTTGTGCCTACTCTCGGCCTCAGCTTTTACACTGTATGCTCTAGTTCCATAAACCTACCCTGTCTATTCAGTAAGCAGAACTGTGTCTACAGCATTATGTACATGCCACAGCCTTGTCTCTTAACACTCCTGGTGTCCTTGGTCACAACATCTCCTTCACATTAACTACAAAGATTAACTTCCTATTATTGTCTTGAAGTTTACCCTTTAGGAACTTTTGTGAGAACTTTTGCTACTGAGTATCCTTTCAAAGGCTCAAAGGGCGTTCCAGTCCAACAACTGTAAGAGAGTTATGCATTCTCTTCAAGGTTCATTAACAAAACACAAGCTGTCTTTTACACTAGACCATCTATTACCAGCTTTAGTCCAATGATGGGACTAAAAACCCCCCATTCTCTCAGTTACTGTTTTTTTATTATTTCCCATTTGTTTCCATATGTCCTTTCCTTTAACCAGATCTGACACTAGAAGAAAATACTTCCTGATTTTTTTAAACCTAATCTTCGTGTTATAAAGTATTCTTGTCTTTAAGCCTTAGTTATTTCCTTTGTCTTATAATCTTGATGGTGCAGCACATATTTTTAGGGGGCACTAAGAAAGAAGGGGACAGACTTTTTCACAAGGTCTGTTGTGACAGGACAAAGGGAAATGATTCCAAACTAAAACAGGGGAGATTTAGATTGGATATAAGGAAGAAGTATTTTACAATAAAGGTGGTGAGGCAATGGAACAGATTGCCCAGAGAGGTGGTGCATGCCCCGTCCCTGGAAACATTCAAGGTCAGTCTGGACAGGGCTCCACGCAACCTGATCTAGCTGTAGGTGTCCCTGGTCACTGCAGGGGGGTTGGACTAGATGAACTTTAAATGTCCCTTCCAACTTAAATGATTCTATGACTAAATAAGAGCATTATGAACATTCACTAGAATTTGTTAAAAGAATAAATGTGGTTGCATAAAATGGTAGAAAAAAATGTGGTTTCCGTTTGTTTATCATAAATATCAATTAGGGGTAATATTAATAATATTGCAGTAGCATTTACAATTAATCAGGAAGTCTTTTTCTTTAAAAATTCAAATCAATTATTGGAAAGAACATTTTAAAATACAGATTGATTCGTGAGAAAAAATATAATTAGGCCAAAATCATTTATCCAAAAACACTTCTAGATCACTCTGTGTAATTAGAATTCATTTAGGGAAGTAAAGAATTTAAAGAGCTTTGTATAAGAATCCTTATTTCTTCAGCTGTTGAAGTAAATATATTGAGTAAACATATGTGGCAAACAAAACAGCTGTGTAATTCATATTCTGCCATCAGTAAATACCAGGAGCTCTAAAGCCACGTCAGTCAAGCAGTCCTTTAATGTGTTTAATTGATAACGTTCTGAGAAAGCTCCATGGATCATATGATTTTCTAAGCTCAAGAGTTGACCACTGTAATGTTACTTTCTACTGTTACTTCAGTATGTGTTTAAAGGAACCAATACTGTATTTACACAATAGATAATACATAAACTTTAATAGGTTATGACAAGCATTGTATTTCAAGACAATTAAAAATTGCCTCTAGTATGCATGAGACTAAATACCTACTGAGTTTTACCACACAAGAAGTATTGTTTTGAACAAAAAAGCCTGGATTATATTACAGATATAAAATAAAAAATAAACTTAGAAATAAAGAAAACAAGGCTACGTATTTATTTGTGAATGATCTCATTGCACACCAACTCCAGCCCACTAATTTTATCAGGAACCCTGAAGCTATTTGTAATGGCAATTGGTATCAGTTTGCTTTCAATTTCTTAACCTATTAGACAAACAAAAAACACAGTTCAGAGAAAAACAGCTCTAAATCTCATAAACATTAAAAAGCAAAAATGCTGCATAATTGTGAGATTCTGCCGGCACCCACAGTTTATATATCATGCTTCTATATGACCTCAGTTATGTTTGAAAACAACATTTCAAAAAGTTCAAAATTCCAAAACAGTGCTAATTCATGATCAAAAGATCCAAACTCAAGATGTGCATTCACATGGATTCATTAAAAAACTAGTCTCTGAATCTTTACTTCTAATACTGCTTCCTATTTATCACGTGTAAACTACAACAGATACAAACAGCACAATAACACCATTTGACAGTGGTCAGGCAACGTTTTGTCAGACTGCCCCTGTTCTGCCATTCGTCACACAGCAACAAAATGTAATGGAATATTGGTGGGAATGTTCAACCTCTACTGCCATACCACCAACATCTGCCTCTGAAATTATGGGGCGACATAATAAAACAGGAAGCATTAGTTTTGGAGCAGACCTCATTGTTTGGAATTCTTTTTAATGTTTATTTGTTGGTTTTTTTTTTTTTTGTCTCCAAAAATCACTAATTGCTGCATAGGCTATTTTTATTGTGTAACTGAAACACTCAATGAAGCTAAACATTCAACAGAGCAAATCAACTTAATATACCTGAAAGTACTTAAGCAGCTAAAAGCTTTATGTTTAAGAAGTGTCTGGTAACAGACATAGAAAAATATGGATATTTACAGATAGAAATAACTAATTTTTTTGCTATTTCTGCTTGCCTTCTAACAATCTGGCTCACTGAACTATAAAACCCAGCAATCAGTTGCTGCTTTTGGCTTGAAAGTTTTCTGAACAACATCTCAGGATTTTAGCAGCTTTTAAATTCTTTTCTCCCATCACTAAGACAAAGTGGAATTTCAAGAAACTGGTAGCACACTTGTAATCCCACTTACCCCACAGCACACAAGTTGCTTCATTTACTATACAGATTACCTTTCATAAAGAACACAAATTCATACCACTGGCACAGAGCTCACAGGCAGCCTGCATGTGGGATAAGCAAAGTCACAAAGACTAAGTGCAAAGCAAAGTAAGAGAAAAGACAAGCTAAGAACAAACAAAATTCATTCATTTATCTTTCATTTTGCCTTCGATCTATCTTACATCTGGGTATTTCCAATCTATGCCAACTGGCAACAACGCTTTTGGAACACAAATGTCATAGGAGAGATCGGGAGGATAAGGCTTTGTCCTCTCTTTGCTATGGAGTCAGGAAGTGAATAAACTGCAAAAAATGATACTTCATGTGACTCCCAGCTTCTAAGAAAATCCAAACCTGAGTGGAAAATTAACAGGTAATTTTGATTTCCTTCTCATGTAAGTCAGAGCAGAAAACAATATTGTCTGGGATATTTTTGACATTTTCACTTTGAGGCTCTGAGTTTTAACTGCAGGCAATGAGGGCCAGTGAACCTTCTATCTGAATAAACGATCAAGAATGAGAGAAAACAGAGCAATGAGAGCACAAGCCTTCTGGCTACTGACCGTGTTCTCTCGGCATCCAGTTGTGCATTTCTTCAGCTTCCAGCTTTCCTTTCCTGGTGTTTATTTGTCTCTATTCTAACACAGATGGCTTTTTGATGGCTAATTGAATTAAGTACTTTTAAATAAAGGCTAACTTCTATCTGATTGCATTATGAAAGATGAAAAGCATCCTCAGTTTTTCTATCACAAGCTGCATACAGAGGAACACACATCCTGTTATGAACTAAAACATAAAAAACCAGGTTGACACAGTCCACAGGAAATGAAGAATTGCAAGACCAGGCAATGAGAGAACAATTCTTTACGTCGATACTAAAATTCACCCTTAAATCAGATGACAGGCTCCAAGAACAGTTGAGATTTGGACACTGATTTGTAGAAGGGCTTGACTTTCAGTCAATCTTGAAAAGGAAAATGGTGCCCCAGTCCACAAGCATAACTTTCAGCATTAAAGACACTGACAAGTGGTGCACGCGTTTTTGACACCATGGTCCTCAGATATTCTGGCTAGGCACCAAACTGCTAAAAAGTAGAATCTCTAGGCCTAATACCTGCTAAATCTCTCTGTGTGCTTTCTCTAAGCTGTCTGGCTTACTCCAACCCAACAAAACATGCAAGAACTGTTAACTAAATCAGGATTTCTGTTTCTCCTTCACTCCCTTTACAGGCATAAAGGAATCTCTTCTTTCCTATGAAGTGATTTAGACCAGGAGCCAACAACTTGTTTGAGCATTATAGTTGGATGTCCCAGTCAGGTGAATGTAGCATGGGCAGGAATGTGTTTTGTTTCATTTCACATTCCATACAGCATTTCCCATCTGCTGCAGAAGTTAATTTACCTGAGAAAAATTCTTGTGTGGGAGACAGGCATTTTAAAAACTCTCCTCTAATGGAGAAAATAACTTGATGTGATATGTACGCAGAAAGACAGTAAATGAAGTCTCACAGACTTTTGTTTTTCATATATCACCATCGAATCTGATTTTGGTAATGAAAGATAATTTGTGAAATTATTACTTGAATTGTCATTAAAACAATGTATTGCAAAAAAATATTGTTCTATTAATAAACTATGTAACTCTGTACTTGCATTGGCTGTCTCCTCATGCACTGAGAATTACAACATAACTTGATAGATCTAAATTGTTACAAATTATAACTAAAAAGAGGGGGGGTTCATTTTACCTCTGAATTATGACAGCTTCTCACAGAAGGAAGTTTATCTTCCTCAACTCTCTTCATGTCTTGCAGGTTTGTTTTCAAATTACTTCTACTTGGTGTCTTTACTTACTTAGGGCAAAAGTGCTATAGGTAAGTAACACGTTTTCTTAAAGACTTTTCTTACAGTCTTCAATTGTCTTCAATTTAATTTTTACATTTTGAAATTTTGCATATTGTGCAACCACAAGGAAACACTGTATGCCAGGCTACCTACTTC